>JAYJMB010023518.1:0-40003 GCA_036873735.1 Pouteria campechiana
GCCACTTTTAAAACCAGAGGCAATTTCGTAGCCAGAGTGGTTTTCAATATTTCCGCGTGCTTTGCGCGTCAAGAGAGGGGAGGCTCAGATGGGAAGTTTTGTATTTTTTTTCTTTTCGAGGGTATTTTAGTGAATTGACTTCAATGCTAACACCTTTAATTGGATTGACGGTGCTTTCTTGCCAGACCGGGCATGGGTGCACATCAGGTGAAACCACGGAGCAAGTTTGATAAAATCAAACTTACTTGGCGTTAGGTGCAATTTTAGTAAAACTCAGGGACACCTATGCAAATAACCCTTTGTATTGTTTCTAATCAATTATCTACAGACATTTCACATTATTTCTTCTCTTTTTTATTTTTAAATCTTTTTCCACCTTGTTTATCCACTATCTTAAAATTTCTTTTATATATTTTTATGCATATATATATATATGTATCTTTTTTCCACTATTTCTCTCTCTCTCTCTCTCTCTCTCTCTCTCTCTCTTTTAATTTGGGTTTGAAAAAAATTCTGTGAGATTCCACTTCACTCAGACCCCACAGTCATATTACTAAATTGTGTTAAGTTTAATCCTAATTTTAACAACTCTAAATTAGAAAACAAAACCCTAATCCTAAATTTTTCAGAGTTGGGTCGGTTGGGTTCAACTCCAATCAGACCCAAGTTGCATCCCTCCCAGCCCATTTCTGATTTTACCTTTTAAGGCCAAAGGATCCAAAGTTTTTACTTCTGAAAGAGGCGTTGGCTCATTCGAATGTAGTGCAAAATGCATGCGGAAGGTAGCCTTTCCCGATCATTCCAGGCCAACAAGGGTTTGGCTAACAGCATTCACCGGGACCATGCATTCACCAAACAAGGTCCAAATGGGAAAACCCGAGAGCCCTTCGCCGATTGTTGGATTCCTTCTCCCAACCATCTATTTAGATTAAGGGAGCATGCCACATGGAACATATTTTCTGAATACTCCTCCCGTTGATTGACAAAATGAAGCGACTGATTAGTCATCCTTATCGGAATGTGGACCCCATATAAATTATATAATTGATTGCTAACATAGTAAAAAATTGCATAGTTTTGTTGGTGTGACATCATGGAAGGGACTTGCCGTCCCATACGAAAATTTCTTTTTCAGTTGAAAATCACTATAAAACTGTCTCTAAAATTCGCTGCATAGTTATTTTCAAGTTGGACTTGGAAGGGTTGCAACTTCAATTGAGTTGTTGTAAAGTAGGAAAGAGAAAAAGGAGGACCAGGATGTCTTTCGAAATTTAACTGGATGGAATTTACTATAGCAATTCTATCACTCATCATGACAAAGAACTCTTTGGATTGGTAATAACGGCTGGTCTCCATTGCATACTCTAACAAACAATGCATTATATCTCGAGCTACTCAACTCTTTTAACTTTTCACAACCAACTTATCTTTTTGATTGTCGTCCCAATATTTCTACTCAAAAAACTTATACATATTTCTTTTTTCGCAATCCATCTCGCCATTTTCAAAAATAGATAAATAAATAAATAAAAACACAATAATTTCAGGGTCATTATGATATTTTGTTTTTATTCTAATTCTCTATTTTATTTTTAGTATATTACTTGCTTATTTCCCTTCTAAGCTGTTAACTTCCCTGTTGTATCTTATTCTCATTTCATCTCTTTTTCACGCTAAGCCGAGCGGGCCCCAAATTATTTTTTATTGCTGATTGGCTGACAATTTTATTTGGGTTGTTTTCTCTTGTTTAATTCAATAAATGTGTGACCAGTATTGTTGATCCACTCAAGGGTACAAGAGCGCGATTACTAATGGGTCTGGTCTATTTTAGGTAAGCTATTGACGTTACCCATGTTTCACGTGGATTGGAAGTAGTTGTTATTTTTAGCCCCAATCTTCCAGACTCCAGTCTTGATTTTCAGGACCACGTCTTTGACTCTTTAAATGGAAAATGGAAAACCTCTTTAAATGGGCTTAGATCCACATATCTGGTGATGGCTCTGCTTTCTACCTAAAATCAATGCTCATTCGGGCTTTTCTAAGCATACAATCAATGTTAAATTTGTATAGTTTGTGACATTCTTTCACATCCAATCCCTGACACTCCTGTTAAAGGGATACACATGGAGGTTGCCCCCACGCTATGCTAGATTCTAATAAGAAGAGCCCATATCTATCGTGGCCCCTGGTGGCATCCTCACACTTTTATATGATATTTGCACAAGTCACCCATAAATTGGTGCCTACAAGATTGCTCAAACGCTAAATGTCATGTGGGTTCCAATCTGTGTGCAAGGTTGGATTCTTTTCCTAAAATGACTACCTATTTGGGTTTTGTAAACCACTCATTTTTAATTCAAGAGTCTTCTTAGTACGCAGCCTATGTGAGACGTATCACATGTAATTTGTGACACCAATTTAGGTATATATGTCACCAAAAAATGGGGCAGCAACGAGGCTTATTCGATTTAGTGTTTCCATCACTCAAAACCATAGACTGTAATGCAACATTTTGAATAAAAGAACAGCGGGATTTTTGAATTGCACAATAATGCATTTGGGTTCGGACATTTAAGTTCAATGAAAACGGCTATAATGGGTTGGGGTTGGATAGCCCATTGAAAACTAGGGGTGCAACTTAGGTTAGTAATCAGAATTAACTTGCTTTTAAGCAAGGTCCATTTCACTTGAATTACCCATAGGATAGGTTTCGAGTAGGCCCTTCTGAACCATATGTGTAAATTGGTAAGTTCAGTTTGGGTGTTTGGGTGTTTGGGTACCTAGAATTGACCCGACCCACATATATAATTTTAAAAAATATATACGTAATGCGAACGATATTCTATTTTCACAACGTTACTTCTATAGTTGATTATCTATTCTCTTATTGCATGTAAATCTTGAATTTCAAAATAAGAAATGATAAAC
Source organism: Pouteria campechiana (assembly GCA_036873735.1). Classification (NCBI taxonomy): domain Eukaryota; kingdom Viridiplantae; phylum Streptophyta; class Magnoliopsida; order Ericales; family Sapotaceae; genus Pouteria; species Pouteria campechiana. Next base: position 2,929 of record JAYJMB010023518.1, read on the forward strand.
CTAGCAACACTCAATTCAATAAAATCTGTATGAAATAAGTAGGCATTGCTAGTGTGTTTTTGCAAGAAATGAATAGGTAGAATATACTTCCATCAGAAATGTGGTTGTTGGAGCAGCAAGGTGATTGTTTCAGATACAAGGGGAATGTTGTACGTTGTTGTAAAAGAGATCCCACCGTTACTAATTTGCTACTAGTAATTCCTAACAATATGCAAATTGCGAATTATTGTAAAGGGGGACTGATCAGTTCATGGGTCTAGGATCTACTTAGTGTAGATGCTATTAAGACTGGACCGATTTTGACCCGGAACCAAATTGACCCGATGTTAAAAGGAATAGGGTGGGGTTCACCTTAAATTTAACCGATATAATAAAAGGTAGGGTAAAACTTTTAGAAAGGTTAGGGTAAGTTGGATCAACAAACAAACCAAACCAAACCAAAGTTGAACCATGTCTTGTCCACCCACCGAGAAGGGCCAGCTTCCGTCCAAACTAGGGAGTGGATGCTCTCTTAACATGTGCACCGAGCCTGACTTATGAAACATGTCGGCCTGATTATCCTAACCAAAAAAACTAGCTGGAGGCATATTTAGTGCCACATCTTTCTCAACGTAAGTGCAGCTAGTACTGTAAATTGCTTAGCAAAAAATAACCTAAAATTATCTGTAGTATCTTTATCATTTGGACTAAGTAAACTGATTCTATAATAAAGTTACCATCCAAATTTTCATGCCAAAGGTCTATCTAGATCTAAAATGAGGTGCAGGTTAAATAAAAATTATTGACTATGCTTGATATGACTCTGCATATACTAATTGGAAACTTAATTAGGTGAGGCACTATAGAGGAAAGAAAATTGATGAGTGAATATTCAGTCTCAAATTAGATGAATTTCGTGTCTTACTCGAGTTTCTAACTGAGATAATTATTTGAAATTTTGCTAAAGAAGTGGGATTAAAGCATGATGAATGGAATGAATTTCATGGTAATATCTGAAGTTAGCACTGGCTTGCCTGAATATTAACGTAAGCACAACTCATATTTCGTTGAAAAATACACAGATTTATGAAACTAGCCCGAGATGAGAGCAAATGCCGGGCTCGCCCGGGTAGGCAAGCTTGGGCGTGCGTCTTGGATAGGTGAGCAGTTGGATCACCAAAACGTCTTTACAATACCTAACACGTTGCAGCGTGTGGATGGAATGAAGAAAAGAGAGGTGCAAGACGCATGAACGAGGAAATGCAGGCACAAAATCAGTAGCAACGAAATGGATGACCCATTTCGCTTGTAACACGTGCATCTTTCACATGTCCATGACTGAAGTGAGGAAATGCACCGATACGCTCGGAGCATTTTTGCAGGTTCGGTGACATGTAAAAGCGCTGAAAATTTAAGAAATAAAGCGAAAGGCAAATTTATGTAAAAATTTCGGCCTAATAAGAAGTAATCAACATTCATTTCGTTGCTTAGATTTATTAATTAAGGTTTGATATCAAATTTATGTAAACGTGTCCACGCCTAGTAAAAGAAAAATGTAAAAACAATATGGATGATATATATACTATTAGCGTGAAGTGACTAAAGGTGACATAGACATTATTTTTTAATGAAAAGACAAAAAAGTGATAATTTAAAATAGAAATAATGATGGGTGTTTCATATATGTTTTTTGCTCTTGTAGTGCTTGAAATAAAATATAAATTTTATTTATGGCATTTAGCAATTGTTCAAAAGGTTATGTCTTTACGTTCTAGATCGCGTGGTGATTCTTAATTATATTTTAAAAAAGAAAAAAATCTTGATTAAAAGCATAAGCACATGCACTGAGAGAGAAATAGAAGAAGAGTGCGACCCTTTATTAAAGATGAGAAATCGTGCGAAAGACCGAAACAAGGTAACTATCTGTTGTTTAAGCCTGTGATAGAATTAAAAGCCGGGTAATGTTACGTTGTTTTTTCTTTGCTATTAAGAGAGTAAAAAACCTAGTATGATTGACTCTCTCAATAATTGTGAGAAGCCTCGAAAGAAAGAACGGTTGATAACGGAGTTATGGATTGTACATTTATTTAGTTTGTGATCAGCTTTCTTAATAACCATAAGAAACTTAGGAAGAGGAGTTGGTACTAGAGTCACGGATTGTACATTTATCTAGGCTGCTAGTTTAATGCAAGGAGAAAGATTTAATGAGATTTTGTTTTTTAAATTTTAATATTTTTTGAATGATGTATTATTTTAAGTGGTCTGAGAATTAGACAGGACCGGCCAATCAACTGTGAACTATGAACTGGTCAGTTGATTGGTCCAGTCTGGCCCAGCTCACGGTTCAATAATAAAATAATTTTTTATTTAAAATTCTTAGTAAAATAAAAGGATGAATTAAAATAAAATATTATTATACAAAAGATCAATATATTTAGATTAAAATCTATAGTTTAGATTTTTTAAAAATATGTTATATTATTTTTTTAATTTTTCAATAAAAAGAAGAAGATCGGTTTGGTTGAGTTGGCCGATCGAACTGGTTAGACTGTGAGCTGGATGCTTGACCGATTCAATCACCGGTCCGATTTTTAAAACATTAGTTATTTTTTATTAGTTTAAAATATGAATAGATAAATTTTTATTTAGCTTAAACTTTGAAATATGAATGTACAATTTGGAAGAATTGAATAATATATTGTTTTTTATGTTAGTTTGAAACACAAATGAAAAGTTTAAATAATGATATTTTAATTAATGAAATCGTTATTATATTTTTATCAACCAGAATTCTAATTCAAAATTCAATCCAAGCCCAATTTTCAAAAATAAGTTTAGGGTTAAGATTTTATAAATAATGTTATGATTAAAGTTTTACAAATAAGTTTACATGTTAGTGTTGGTGTTGAGAGAAACCGGAGTTTCATAACCCCCGATTTGCACCTTTATGGTGGACCTACAATAGGTGATCCACGTGAGACACGTCCACGCCCTGTCATGTGGGGTGGCCCACGTTGCGTGCCGGCCATGGCCAGGCGACCGGCGAACGGCGAACGACGGAGAAAGTGGTTTCTGCAGGCAACTCTGGCGAAAGGCCGTGCGAGGCAGTACCCGGACGTCTTGGTGGCGTCGGTGAGCGGCTTTGACAATGACGGCAGAACAGCGGAGACATCTGGCAACGATGATGACCGGCTAGTGGGGCCTAGCCTGAGTTTTTTATGCCCCTAATTCCATTTTTTGGGTAGAATTGACTTGATTCCCCCTAAAAAGTATATTTATATTTTATATTTTCTATATATACATATACAGGAAAATGTTAAGAGAACTAATTAATCTGTCATCTCTACTAGGCAATTTTAAAAATTAATGTGGAAACTTGTCTTAGACAAGACATCTACGCACAAGGAATCAGTCGATATTCCAACTCCAACATTTGTTAATTATCTGTATTGGACAGCTATAAATTGAATAACTATTATTAAATTTCATTTATCGATGATTAAAATCGAGTAGCATTTAAAGGCTGCATCTTTCAAGGCGGAATTGGTTGGCATGAGAAAGGCGTCTTCAGTCGCGCACAACGTTTAAAAGAATATCTAGCCCAAGTCAGTGGAAGGCAGGCGTCCACACCTATCAGACAAAACTGCTAATGCTTATATTGGGAACCTTTTCACCACAAGATGGTGGTGAATTCAGTTTCTCCTTTGATGGCCAGTTTCAAAGATTTGCATTCCCCTGTGGAATACGAGTATTAGAAGTTTGTATGTTATGGCATGGAAGGTGCTTGTGATTGCGCCTGCTCATGCCGTCTGCATCATGCATTAATGTTCTTGGAAGAACCACGAATCAGAATCATATAGCATATGTGGGTACTTAGAGAGTTTTATATTAAACACAGATCGCCGAAGAAAGTCAGTGGTAAACGCCTCTGGGTAGGCACCAGGTACACTGAATAATATCCTAATTTTATCATGATTGCATAAGAAGAGAGAACGCAGTTGGAGAAAATGTAAGAGCCATCGTAGTGTGAATCGGACTTTTGAATAAAGTGTCCAAATACTGTCAATAACATGTGTACCCGCCCCCCATCGAGCTGATTTTCAAAGAGCACGTAACTCTGAATCCAGATCCCCTGGTGCCTAGCACCAGTAAGTTACAAGTACCACCAACAAGCTACCCTAGGATATTTTACTAGCATGAAAAATTTTAAAGATTCATTAAATATTCATAATATATCTTCTAAAATACTATGAAATAGTGTTTTTATGAAATTTTGAAAAAAAAATATCCCACTTAGATTTAGAATCTATTGGACTTGTCCCAATTGAACTAAACTTAAGGGTATGTTTTGTAAAGAGAAACAAAATGGGTGGAAAACCTTTTTATCTTTTTTCACTCCTTTTATCTACCTTTTGATATGATTTAACATTTTAACTATCTAATAACTTTTTCATTTATTTATACTTTTAATCATTATTTTATATTTTTCATACAAAAAGTATACCTATTTTATTTTTATTTACTTTATTTTTAATCGTTAGTATATATCACATTATATTACTCCATTTTTCTCTCTCTAACTTTTCATTATCCCTTTTTTTTCTCTACATCTTTTTTTTTTCATTCCTAAATGCACGCTAATAGTATTAGATGGGGTAGATGCCATATAATATAGAAACAAACACATAAGTGTAGCAATAAATAGGGTAGAATCACATATCGACCAATCACAAGTAGACTAAAAATTTGAACATAAACATTATATTCTTCATTAATTCAGTTGGTAAAAGAGTTTTATTATCATTAAAAAATTATTTGCGGTGTAAATGAGGTAAGAAATCATATTAACATCACGATCTTTTCTAATGTAAGAGGTGGACCCATGAAGAAAGAAGGCAAACCACTAATGTTAGACAATCATGTGCTAACTAAAGGTACATGATGCTTTTTAAAAAATAGAGAACTGTTATTTATTTGATGTACAGAAATTTTTTTCTATCAAATCTATTGTTGAATAAAGGACTAAATTATTCTTCAACGCAATTCTTAACCTGACTATACAACACCTACTTATGAGACATTTCCCCCCACCTTTCTCCTTGTACATTTGAGAATGGGTTGAAACAGAAAGTTGTCGGCTTAGATTAATCTTACAAACTTTTATTAGCTTGAATAGGCTTTGATATTATTTGAGATACATTGCAATAGTCAAATTTCATGGGGTTTGACGGGCATTATCGGGTTTTAGTGGGCATGACAAGCTTTGATAGGATTTCATGGGTTTAATGGTTGGGTTTTTACTGGGCTTTCATAGGCTTTTGATTGATGATAGCATATGAGCCGATCATTTTAATGTGGTGTTGGATAAGAGACTTGTCCTTTTCCTTAAATAGAAAAGATTCTTTGGTAACCGACTCATATACATTTTTACAAATTCAACCTTCTCACACCAGACACATGAACCTTATAACGGCTAACTTGCTCAGAAACCTCCATACTCTGCATATTCCTCTTGCACTCTTTGGCATTTTAATTTTATAAATGCGCTTGTCGTGCCTAAATTAAACTATACTTAGAAAGCTCCGCATGTTCTGTTGTCCCTTCCTGAATTGCTTCGAACAGAAAAACAGACGAGCAACAGAAGCAAGAAGAAGGGAAAACATGGAGCAGTCGCACCCAAAGAAAGCCCCCCATGTCCTGATATTCCCTCTCCCAGCCCAAGGACACATAAACTCCATGCTCAAGCTAGCTCGCCTTCTCTGCCTCGCCAAATTCCAGGTCACCTTTGTGAACTCAGAACACAACCACGAACGCCTGCTTCGCTGCACCGATATCAACTCCCATGCAGCTCAGTGGCCTGGGTTCCGGTTCACAAGCATCTCCGATGGCCTCCTCCCAGACAACCCGCGGGGGGCAGACCAGTTAGTAGAACTGTTAATCTCGCTTAAAGTGAAAACCAAGCCATTGTTTAAGGAGATGCTGATAAACTATCGAGAATCAGGCGATCCCATCACTTGCATCATTGGGGATGGGGTCTTGACGTTCACCATCGACGTCGCGGATGAGCTTGGGATCCCCATCTTCTCCTTTCGGACAGTCAGCGCTTGCAGCTTCTGGTCTTATTTCTGTATACCACAACTTGTTGAAGAAGGAGAGCTCCCATTTGGAGGTATGTTTCTGTTCATCATCTTCCCTAACGATTGGCTGTGGCCTACAGCAACGTCCGTCAGTGGAATTTAAGCCAAATCTCAGTTTTGGATCTGCAATTTCACAGTCATAAAACAGCAAAACAGCAGCAGATATGGCCTCCGTTCCCGATATCCCAGATTGACTGAATATTGTGACAAGATGGCGGACACTCACGAGAAAATGGGCTAACAAACCTACCTAGCAGGGAGGGCTGTGGTCTCCTTTCTTGAGGGATTTTTCGGGCATGATGAGAATGATTTGGAGACCACTATATGAACGGCTATCAGTGTACCAAAAGTCAGCCCCATTCGATGTAGGGAACAGCAAATTTAGGCTCCATATATACTGGCCCTGTCCAAGCTGAAGTCTCCACTTAGCTGGACTGTTCAAAAATCACACTAGTAAAGGGGCGTTTCTACAATCTGATTGGTGGGCAGGTAATGAACGGTCAACATTGGCAATTAACCGGAGGCCCTGCCTTAAAGGCTTCGGAGCATTGAACTTTTATTTACTTAGATGTTTAGAATGTACAGAAGCATGGCAGAATCAATTCTTGTGTAAGACAAGCAGCCGGAACCAAAAGTGGCACCACCATTTTGTACTGGCCCGGCAAATCACCATTCCAGGGCTGGTAAGAAAAACAATGCAGCACTTCAGAGAAATTTTCGAGCGCTCCAAATGGAATAGCTATCATCATTTGCGCTGCTGCTTATTGATGGTGGGCCCCTGTTTAGTATTGTCTGACTGAAAACTGAGAGCGCACTGCGACATGAATGGTTGTCATCTTTCACTATCTGTATATACGCTTCTTGATTTCATCATTTCTCTGGAATATCTCTTGTCAGACGATGCCGACATGGACCATGCAATCACATGCGTGCCGGGAATGGAAACCATCCTCCGACGCCGGGACCTCCCAAGCTTCTGCAGAGCCAAGCAGCTCAACGACCCCGCACTGGAAATCGTCCGCTCCGAGACTCTGAATTCGACTCGCGCCACCGCCCTCATCCTCAACACCTTCGAAGACCTGGAGGCCCCCATCCTCTCCCAGATACGGGCCCACTTCCGAGCCGTCTACGCCATCGGGCCCCTACACGCCCACCTTAAATCCCGACTCAACGACTCATCCGAATCGACTCAAGGCGATTCCACCTCCTCTTCCAGCCTCTGGAAGGAAGACCGAAGCTGCATGGAGTGGCTCGACTCTCAGACCCCAAAATCGGTCCTCTACGTCAGCTTCGGCAGCTTCGCTGTCGTGACCGGATCCGAGCTGCTGGAGTTCTGGCACGGCCTGGTCAACAGCCAGACTCGATTCTTGTGGGTCATCCGCCCTGACCTGGTCAACGGCACGAGCGAGGTGGGCCACATCCCAGAGGGGCTGCGGCAGGCTACTCGTGAAAGGGGATTCCTGGTGGAGTGGGCCCCACAGCAGGACATACTGGCCCATCCGGCGGTTGGTGGGTTCTTGACTCACAGCGGCTGGAACTCGACGCTGGAGAGCGTGTTCGCAGGTGTGCCGATGATATGCTGGTCCTTCTTTGCCGACCAGCAGATTAACAGCCGCTACGTGGGGCACGTGTGGAGGATGGGGTTGGACATGAAAGATAGGTGCGAGAGAGGAACGGTTGAGAGGATGGTCCGGGAGTTGATGTATGAGAATGTGGAGCTAAGGAAATCAGCGGCTAAGATGGCAGATTTGGCCAGGAAATGCGTCAGTCGCGGTGGGTCATCTTACATGAATGTGGAGAGACTGATTGAAGCTGTTAGAGCAATGAGCACATGACGAGGTTTTTTTCGTTTCTTCATTGTTTTCTTTTGTGCTAGAGCTACAGCGTAGTCAGATGTAGAATCTTGCTTATGTCTTCATTTTATAGATGAGACACTTGTCCGAGGTTTAGCTACAAAAGCAATGGACGTTGCCAGACCGGGTACCAGTCTTTGGAGAAAACGTTTGCCACCTAATAATTATTATTATCTTTCTTAACGTGGTTCTACTTTGCGCAATGGTAGAGATGTCATTACGCTAAATAACCCACAACTTGAATAAAGGAAGGTGTAATTTTGTAAAAAGAAAACAAAGCCAATAAATATTAGTGGATACCAAAAATCATCATTTTCTTCCTTGTATTAGCGAAAAATCATGGCTACTTTTTCTCGGGTCATGATCGGGTAGGATTGGGCCCAAAAATTTGCAATTATAGAATGGTGATCAATGAAATATTCAACACAATAAGCACCACAATAAATTGTAATGGGACTAGGAGAAGGTACAACCCCACAAATGACGAGGGCTAGGATACCGTAATATGTGTTTTTGTCACAAAACAATCTTTAGTAGTGCACTTCATGAATTGTTTTACTTGATTAATAGAAAATACAATATATAAATGAGTAAATCCAAATTATGTAAGGGTTCCACGATGCTTCAATAATTATATGTGGTGGACGGTTCGTGAATAGGAAAACATCCTAAAAAACTTATGTGATTCACTTGAATTGTGTGATATGCTTTACTTTTGAAAAACTTAATTCATAATTAATTTTTCTTTGGTCTAATGACCTGTCACAACCTAGATCTAGCAGAATTATTCTACTATACTAGCTTTAAGAGTTATTCTCATAAGATATGTCATACTTTAGATGAAACATAACATAACCAAAAAATACATAAATAAACAAATAATAAATAAATAATAATCTCACATAGTTCCTTAAATTATCTCTAAAATACAATAAATGTACATAGACAGATGCACCATCCAACTCTAGTCCTTGGATGAATAGGTATCCATCATAGTCTGCGTCAACTGAAAAATATCATGGATGAGTTCACATGAGCTGAGTGAGCAAGATAGATACATAATCTCAACATGTGATCTTTAGTCTAGTTCATATGGTCAACAACATATAATTTCTATTATGAACTCAAAGCATCTGATTAATCCATGCATGCAGTCTAGTACATCTTACATTAACATCTAGTCTGATAATCTGATTTATCTAATCCATTAATCTTATTAGCTAACGTGACCTAAAATATTCATCTTTTGGCTCTAACATCTCGTTACTTTTTTGATTGATTTAGTGGACCACAATATCAATTTAAGAAGGTAAAATCTCATTCCTTCATATTTATCTACTAACATCTTATGACTTGACTATTTTCCGATAATCTAACCTTTTTATTGAGTCAAGATTATCCAAAATATAGAAAGCAATTATTTGATCATCAAAATCGGATATATAGGAATCCATATCATAACACACCATCTTTCGTTGCCAGTGTGTTTCGCCAAACCAACAAAATGTCATCATTGGTGATGCGCCTGGGCCATTGGAACAAGGGGTATAAATTGGGGCAATTCAACTTGAAACTGCTCTTAACCTGACCCTGTTTAGCACTGGGTTGGTTCAAAAATCTTAACCCAAATTGAAATTTTAGGTCGGGACAGATCGAGGTAGTAAAAAAACCAAACTGACCTGACCCGCACTAATATAATACAAAAAAAAATCCTAACTCTCCCACCCACGCATATACAACCCTTTCTTGTTGCCTTAGCCCCTGTCCAACTAACCAAGATGCTCCTGTCCCACATCTCCCTACATTGCATGGCATCTCCTTGCGTCGCTTGCATCACATGGCAACAATCTCTGACAACCATCTCTTTACGTCATGGCTCCATCTCCTTGCCGATCTCTTTGCCATTTGCTATCCAAAGATCGAAACCTGAAAATCTATTTCTTTACTACTTAAAAGATGTATGAAGATTGAAAATCGTAAATCTATTTCATTGTTGTCCAAAAGTTGTGAGAAGATCAAAAGCTCCAAATCTATTTTGTTGTTGTCCGAAAGCCGTCAGAAGATCAAAAATCCTAAACTTTTTTAGTTGCTGTTCGAAAGCCGTCAGAAGATCAAAAATTCCAAATTTATTTCACTGCTGTCTGAAAATCAAAAGCTCTCACCCCTGTTTCACTGTTATCGATGACACCCATTTTACCAATATGCGGTATCCTTCTAAAGCATTTGCTAAAGCTTTATAATTGACAAAATTGGCTAGTACTTTCACCAATTTCGCTAGCTTCATAAGCAGCTGATGGTCAAAATTATAAACATTAAATGAAAATTTTCATGAATTTTCTAATATTTGTCATTATAATTGGAATGAAATATGGGAAGATGTAAGCATTACACCTTTAATATGCTCTTTTTTGGATTTGTGATGCTACTTTACCTCTTTTTCTTGCCAAAAGTTGTTTGGGAAATAAATGGCTCAATTTATTTCCACAATCTGTTTAGAGTTGTCTGGAGGTAAAAAGTCCATAATAAGGAAAAGTGAGACTAGCTTGCAAGTATATTGGTCAAATTTTATTCTTTAGATTCTTCGTGTTCCATTATTTTCCCAATAAGCAGTGCATGACAGTTAGGCCAAGGTGTAATCAATCTTGTATGTGTTCAGGTTGTCCTTCATATGCATATTGTTGGCAACTTCCTTTACTCTTTATGTAGTCAACTTCAATAAATTATCCCCATTCTTTCTATCAAATGGTCGTAGTATTGTGTACTTGTCTTAAAATGCACACTGTATTGTTCATCTGTTTGCACAACCTATGTTGTTCGTCTATTTGGAATTCCCCAGGCTTAGGGTTATGAAGCACTCCATTGGCATGTGAGTGGTGTTTGATAAAAATTTATCATCTATGTTATTTTCAAGCCAACGGCTTGAACATGACCATGGGCAAAGTGCCTTAACATGAGTTCTTCCTTTGGTTTCACTCACTTTGGATTTAGTTAGGTGCATATATGAGGTTGTTAATATAATGGTTCTAAAGGATGATAAAATTTTCATGATATTTTTTATAAATTTGCTGATTTGATCTAAATTATTAACCTGAATTCAACCTAAACTGTGGAAGATAGGGCTAGGGTTGGGATAAAGTCAAACTAACTTGCTATATATGTAAGTTTGGATAAGAATTTTTATATATAGGGCTAAGGAAGGGTCTATTCTGACTCAATATAAACCAACCTTAGTTGCACCCCTAATTATTGAAACCCACTGGGGTGCTAGCACTTGCCAATGCATGGGCCGCGTACTGGGTTGAGTCCGTTTGGCCTCGTTTAGGCTCTGTCAATAGTCTTTGCTAGGCTTCTCAGTAAGCCTGGCTTGCTAACATGGGCGCTGGGATAGGTCTGCCTAGCCTGTATTTTTAGCTAGGCCTGTACAAGGCTGTCCCACGCACGTGCACAATGTGTGTCGTGAACAGGGAGGAAAAATGTTGTTTCCAGCATAGTTTGCCGGATTTTTAGCGTCTAAAATTTTGGAATTTTCTCTAATTTCCATCACTGCTACCATGCGGATCCAACGACAATTCACGCATGGCAATGACCCAGTTAATGGAGACTAAATATATTTTCCTATTTCTTTTCTTAAATAATAACAATAATAATTTTATAAATTATGTCATTTTGAAATAACCTAGCATAATTAAATAGATTTCTCTTTATTTAAGATAAAATCCACATCCTTCTCAAATTTCATCTTTACTCTATTAATGGTTTGCCACTATTAATGTAATCTACCACAAATCAATAATTTGAGTATTTATAAAAGCATGCAAAACAGTCTATACTTTTATTTATCTGGAGTGAGTAAATAATCTAAGTTATAACAGCAACTTCCCACTTGATACGGTGATCCACCAAGGAAAATTTGTAACTCCCTTTTAATATGACAGGCACCCACAGTAACAATCTCCTACATCTCCTTCTTTCTCCGTAAAGTCAAGCATGCATGTTAGTTAGTTCTTACATTTAAACCATTTGACATGTTTCTTTGGTCTAATGACCATTTGATGAAACATTTAAACCATGGTCAGTTGTTTTTCAGAAAATTACATTTTCTATTGTCAAAATTACATGGGTTTCTTCTGGAAAATAAAACTCTCTTCGGCAACAAAGTCGCGAAGAAATAGGTTTATTCCCGCGAAGGGTTGAGGCAGCTAGAGGGAGAGCCAGAGCTAAAGAAGAGAAAACATAGAGCAACACCAAGAAAACATGGAGCAACACCAAGAAAAGAAAACGCCCCACGTCCTGATATTCCCTCTCCCAGCCCAAGGCCACATAAACTCCATGCTCAAGCTAGCTCGCCTCCTCTGCCTCGCCAAATTCCAGGTCACCTTTGTGAATTCAGAACACAACCACGAACGTCTGCTTCGCTGCAGCGATATTAGTTCCCATGCCGCCCAGTGGCCTGGGTTCCGATTCACAACCATCTCCGATGGCCTCCCAGCAGACAACCCGCGAGCGGCAGACCAGTTATTAGAATTGTTTACCTCGCTTAGGGTGAAAACCAAACCATTGTTTAAGGATATGCTGATAAAATACCGAGAATCAGGCGATCCCGTCACTTGCATCATTGGGGATGGAGTCTTGACGTTCACCATCGACGTTGCCGATGAGCTAGGGATCCCAGTCTTTGCCTTTCGGACCATCAGTGCTTGCAGCTTCTGGGCTTATTTCTGTATTCCAAAACTTATTGAAGCCGGAGATTTCTCATTTGGAGGTATGTTTACTTGCTGCATCATCTTCTGTCTACCAGTGCTGCCTATAAATTAAGTTGGGCATCCAACAAGCACCGTCTGCATTCGGGATTTAGAGGCAAATCCTATTTTCCGATGCGCAATTTTCCAGCTACAGAACATCAGACCAGCTGATGTGGCCCATGATTTGCATGGACGAGATTGCTTTGCCCAGCGCCAATTATTGGGACAGGCTCGTTGACACGCTTGAGACAACGTACGCCGTGGGGGTCATTTTCCTTACCAAAACCAAGAAATCCGTGAATGCATGTTTCCTTCTAGTTCATTGATAGCAGGGAGGGAGAATTGTGATCTCCGATCTTGGGGGATTTTTGGTTAGGTTCGAAATTATTTTTCCTTCTAGTTCATTGATAGCAGGGAGGGAGAATTGTGATCTCCAATCTTGGGGGATTTTTGGTTAGGTTCGAAATTATTTGGGGCAATCTCTTCAATGGCTAGCGTTAGACCAACGGTCAGCGCCATGCAATGCAGGAAACTTCAGCAGCATTTCTACTGAACTGTCCAAGCTCAGGATCCTACGTAAGTGGTGGACTGGTTAGAAAATCCCTGTATTAAAAATATGTTTCTGTATGTGTTCACTGGGAATGAATAGTCAAGATAGGTAATTAATTACGAAAGGCAAAGGCTCATTCAAGTGATCTCTGCCTCGTTGTCCATGCCTTTCACGCATTGGAGCAATGAATTGTTATACTGATCCGATGTATAGACTTCAGGGAAGCCCGTGTATGGAGATCTACGTCTGCCAAAGCATAAAATATATCCCTCAGTGCGAACCCTTGCAAATCAGTGCCGCTAGACAAGCAGTAAAACAATTCCATTTTGGAATGATCCGAAAGCCGCCTTACCGGCATTATGCACAAGTATGCAAATATCATCTAGTGGACCCATCAAGAAAGCAAGTTGGCAGGCTGGAGACGAAAACAAACTACGTGTAGAATAGACATTAGACAAGCTGTCTAGATTTTCTACATAAACACGTATCAATGCGCCGCCGACTCAGTTGATTGGCAGCTGATGCTGATCATATTCGACGGCTAGCTAGATGATTCCACACGGAAGTTATTCCATGTAGGAAGCAATTTAATTTGACTTGCAAATAAGTCATTATTTAATTAGGCTTTTTTTGGGTTAACTACTTATTTGTTTTAAATAAGTTATGTTAAAATATGGAAGATTACGAGCTATTGTAAGTGCTTATTGGGGTACTTTTATACTTTTTTAATTTTAAAATTCTTACAGATATTATTTAATCCTCAAACTATCTAGACTCCTCCAAAATATGCTACCTTTTCCTCCGGCCTGCACATGGGTCGCCTAGCGTATGCCAAGTGGTAGTCTCTACAAGAGTGATGGCTGCATGTGAGCCACATGTTTGTGTGATTCAAACCTCTCATTCCATCATCTCATCTCTTAGATATTTGCATATAGTGTGCCAGAAGGGATTCAACATCCCATGGATGTGATCAATACATCTTTAGTGAAGCTGGTTTGGACCACATGGGTCTCGACCATTACTTTTTTTATAAAATTCGAGCTGTCTTATCTGTGACCAATACAAGGAAGTGATGAGGGATGCAACAACTTTACATAATGATGAACGTTCATCTGGTTGGGCCCTGCGAGCTTGTGCTTCTTTTCTCTAAACCAAAGATAAAGATGGGCTAAAATACCACAAAAAAGATAAACATCTGTGATCTTTCATTGAATATACTCGCATTGTTTTCCTCATTTCCCGGTGTCTCTCTTGTCAGACAATGCTGACATGGACCATGCAATCACGAGCGTGCCGGGCATGGAAACCATCCTCCGACGACGCGACCTCCCGAGCTTCAGCCGAACCAAGCAACTCACTGACAGGGGACTGGAAATCACCCGCTCCGCGACTCTCGGCTCCGCCCGCGCCTCCGCTCTCATCCTCAACACCTTCGAAGACCTGGAGGGCCCCATCCTCTCCCAGATACGGGCCCACTTCCGGACCGTCTACACCATCGGCCCCCTCCACGCCCACCTCAAATCCCGACTGTCCGAGTCATCTGAGTCGGCACACAGCGATTCCTCCTCTTCCAGCCTCTGGAAAGAAGACCGAAGCTGCATGGAGTGGCTCGACTCTCAGTCAGAAAAATCAGTCCTCTACGTGAGCTTCGGCAGCTACACCGTCGTGAGTCGGTCGGAGCTGCTGGAGTTCTGGCACGGACTGGTCCGCAGTCAGACTCGCTTCATGTGGGTCATACGCCCCGACCTGATCAATGGCATGAGCGAGGTGTGCCAAACACCAGAAGAATTGTTGCAGGCAACTCGTGAAAGGGGATTCCTGGTGGAGTGGGCCCCACAGCAGGAGATTCTGGCCCATCCGGCTGTTGGCGGGTTCTTGACTCACTGCGGCTGGAACTCGACGCTGGAGAGCGTGTTCGCGGGTGTACCCATGATATGCTGGTCCTTCTTTGCGGACCAGCCGGTTAACAGCAGATACGTGGGGCATGTGTGGAGGATGGGGTTGGACATGAAAGATAAGTGTGAGAGGGAGACGGTTGAAAGGATGGTCCGGGAGTTGATGCATGAAAATGTGGAGTTGAGGGAATCAGTGTCTAAGATGGCGGATTTAGCCAGGAAATGTGTGAGCCGGGGTGGGTCGTCTTACATGAATATGGAGAGATTGATTGAAGCTATTAGATTAATGAGCTTATGATGAGGTGTTTTTCTTTTCCCCTGTTGATAGCGACTGTTGGTTAGCCAGTTTCTAACATCAGAAACTTTCTTGGTGGAAGGAAGACTGCGAATAAAGCTCTACCGTGCTGTTGTGTTTCTTTTACAGGTTATTTTTTATCTTGAAAAATTAATATATTGTACGGCATTTAAATAATTAACAATCACAAATCAGTATTTTGAAGTTTTTTATTTTCGCAAAATACAATATGTAAGTTTCAAAGAAAAGCCGGAAATGGCAGACACAATCTCTACAGTTGGATGCGCTAGCGTGACAAAACATCTTCTGCTGCCTTAGCACAATGCCCATCAGAGTGATACAGGAGGGTGAGCGTGGCTGCGTGTGTGATAACCGAGAAGCTTGCGCCAGACTGGTCCACGGAATGCAATTTGCCAAAAATATTAGTTTCCATCAAAAAGAGGTCAGCTATGTTGTCTACTGGTTTAATATAAAAGCGACGTAAAAAGCCTGAAAAAAAATAGAATCTATAAAAAAAAAGTGTAAAAGACATATAATATCAGAAAATATGAGAGATGTAGACTTTTTTTAAAAAAGAAAAATATAGATAATAATGTAAAAACTATAATTATTATAAATAATTGGGGGTAGATAACTATTATATCAAATAGAGAAAAAAGTAAAAAGATGATTTTATTCCCTTTTACATTCCAATCACCTTTACGTCTTTTTTTACATTAAATACACTCTAAAGCGTCTTTGAGGAGACGGCAATTTAGTATCACTGAGCGCACGAAATAAATGTAGAATTATGTATATTAAAGACTCTTTCACCCTCGACGCTGTAGCCGGTGTTTTAAACTTGGTGGAATTTTGAGAAACAAAAAATTTCTTTAGGCATGGCGGGAACACTTTTAAGTTTTAACCTTTACCGAAGTTTTCAAGCATCCCAAAATGTCCACATACGAAACCTTTCCGGCAATGAACCCATTCTTGGCAATTTGAATATTTAAAGCAATTAAATATTTATATATTTAGACCGAGGCAACCACAACAACAGCGACGGTGATGACAACAGCAACAACAATAACAAAAAATGTCTTTTGAATTCGTTCAGCAATTGATATCATAACCTAAGAGTATTTAGATATTTAGAATGACGTAAATAAGAAAATATGCTGAAAACGATCAATTTCTAGATAGCTAGAAGTTCATATTCTATTGTCAAAATTCTTGGGGTTTAATCTGCAAAATAAAACTATCCGTTTGGATAACACGGTCGCGTGTAGAAATAGCTTGTAAAGGCAAGAGGAAGGGAAAGAAGTAAGAGGAGAAAAAATGGAGCAAAGTTGCAAACCCAGCAAGAGAAGGCGGCCCATGTTCTGACATTCCCTCTCCCATCCCAAGGAGACATAAATTCCATGCTCGGGCTAGCTCATTTCCTCTCCCTAGCTAAGTTCCGAGTCACCTTCGTGAATTCCGACTACAACCACGACCATCTTCTTCGCTGCACAGAAATCGTCTCCCAAGAAGCCCAATGGCCAGGCTTCCAATTCACAACAACCATCTCCGACGGCCTCCCACCAGACCATCCAAGAAATTTCTGGCCTGTTGAGTCAAATGGTTTCTTCCCACCAAGCCAACACAAAGCCATCGTTTAAAGAGATGCTGATGGACTACAGGCGATCGGATCCTGTAACTTGTGTTATTGCGGGTGGCATCATGTCAACGTTCACTATCGATGTAGCTGCTGAGGTTGGGATACCCACCATCGCGTTCCGGACAGCCAGTGCTTGCAACTTCTGGTGCTATTTTAATATGCCTAAGCTTACACAGGCCGGAGATATCCCTTTCGGAGGTCTGTTTCGTTTCATTTCTAGCTATGCTTATATTGAGAGCTCGAATGATACGTTTATTTAACCTACACGATCCAATATTTTTGTTTAATTTTTATATAAAAATAATTATAATTAATGGCTTACATTGTTGAAAACATATAGAATTAAAACATTTATTCTGATAAAGTTTGGCACAATGCACATTTAAAATTTATATTATCCTCATTCTATTAATGCAGTTTAAATTGATGATTTACCCAGGATTAGTTTAGATTAAGATATAAATGTTCAATAATCAAAATTATGTCATCAATGGCTAAGTTGCAAGATACGAAATGTTTAATCGATAAAACAAAAAACGGGACAATTAGATTTATTTATCAGCTGGGGCCTTACAGAATCTCATCCATTTACGGCTCATCACTGTACCTGTGCTAAATGTTAAGGTTGTGTTTGGATGAATAAACTCTCGTGTATTAGGGTGTGTAACACCCTATCCTATTCTCTAATAAAATACGGTATTAACAAACATACTTGATATTTCAATTATTATCTTTACTTTTCAATCATTTATCCTTATATATTTTCTATTTTATTATCATTAAGCTATGTTCTTTTTATCACCTATCCACTTTTTCTAATATAGGCCCTGATACTCATTATTCATTGTATTATTTTATTTTCCCCAATACATCCTCTATTACACTTTACACCCAGATACACACCCTAATACACCCTGTTAAAAGTTCTGCAAGCATGTGCATTGAAAATCGACTCTGCCAGAGTATCAAACTGGTCCTATAGCATCCTAGAAACCGGGCAATATAGACTCGGCCGTTCCTCACATGCGGCAATTTTAGTGCGAAACCGTCACCCGCTTTCGGAGGGCAGCGCAAATGTCGTACCAATATGGCAACCTTTCCAGATCACGAAGTTTTGAATCACAGGGCTCATATTGTAGGAAGATACTGAAAGCAAATCAATATATTGATATTAAAATCTTTGTGCGGTTTAGCCCGTTGGTGATTTCAAATAAAATTAAGACCATGACGGTATAACTTTAGTACTTAGGGTTTAGATTTAACAGCCGGCCACATAGAAAAACGGTTCACCGATATCATGTATTCTACTTTGAATTGAATTATCGAAGCTCAACAGGAAAAACATATAATATTATTTCAACTAAGTATTTGGCAATGTGGAAAAGATGCTGTAGAAAAAGAATGTGAAAAGATAAGAAAAAAGAGAGTATTATGTGATGTGAAAAAGGATAATAATTAAAAATAAAATAGGCAAACTCTTATATAAAAATATAAAATAATAGTTGAAAATATAAATAATAATAAAAATTAGACTTGGCGCTGCAACTCTTCCGCTCCGAAACTCTCACCACGACTTGCGCCTCCGGCGCTCATTCTCAACACCTTCGAAGACATAGAAAGCCCCATCTCTACCACATACGAGCCCGCTGCCCCAACACCTACGCCATCGGTTCCCTACACGCCCACCTCGAGTTCCGAATCGCCGAGTCAGGTGAGTCCGCTCTAACCATTCCTTGGCCTCCTCCAGCCTATGGAAAGAAGACAGAAGATGCATCAAGTGGCTCGACTCCCAGCCCCGTTCCCGGCTGCTACAGGCTACTCGTGAAAGAGAATTCCTCGTTAAATGGGACCCACAGTAGGAGATACTGGCCCACTTAGCTGTCGGTGGGTTCTTTACTCACTGCGGCTGGAACTCGACGCTGGAGAACATGTTTGCAGGGGCGCCGATGATATGCTGACCCTTCTTTGGTGACCGGCAGCTTAACGGCTGGTACGTGGGGCAGGTGTGGAGGATCGGTTTGGACATGAAGGATAGGTGAGAAACAGTGACGGTGGAGAGAGTGGTTCGGGAGCTGATGCATGAAGATGTGGAACTGAGGAAATCAGCGCTTATGATGGCATATTTTGCCATAAAATGTGGGAGTCTTGGTGGGTCTTCTTACATGGGCTTGGAGAGACTTATCGAAGATATCAAGGCAATGAGGTGATGACCAGGCGCTTTTTTTATTCTTTTAAATTTCTTTTCTGGCTGTTTCCCCGTGTCTGATAATTTTGATTGTTGGGGTGCTACTTTCCTTTCTGGATTTATGGTACCAGTGTCTCTTTGATGGGAAGATTCAGAAGTCCTATTTGTAACTTATAAAGAGATTAATGGCCCAGGTCCAACAAGAGATCTAGGTGCTAGAATTTATGCGCTAGATTGTTCCAGTCTTGTGGATGTGATTGTGTGTGTTTTGAGGGTGGGTCTGTTGGGTTGTTAGGCGGAAAATGGACTGGATCTGAATGTTTAGTGCAGGAATGTGTTTCGTAAAATGGATAAAATAATACGATGTTTAAAGTGTAATGTAATAGACGGTGTACAATAGGCATTCAAAAACACACCCTACTACACACGTGTATGCTGATCTAAACACATTATAATCAAATTAAGCTTGCTATCTGTACTTATAAAAGTCGCATCAAACCAAAGCAAATAATAATGATTTTGACTATTTAATTAGAAAGAGAAATTTTCACGTTGACTAATAAGGCAACTTGAAAAACCTATAACGTGTACAATACTTTTTAAGTTTTTCAAAACAATTGTAAGATTTTTGGTAGTTGTTCCAAAACAACCAAAACTGAACTTGTAAATTGCATTTGTAATGAAATTCACCATCATATTTTTCAAAACAATATTTTACTCTCCAATCCTATTTTCATGTTAAGAGAAAGGAGAAACTAGGAGGACCAAAAATTTGCGGTAATGCTGAAATCACTGCAGTGTGACTGATAGAAAGCAGAGTGCAAACTGGATTCAAAGCCCTTACTTTATGATCCCAGTTGCCTGGAAGATCGAACGTGGTGCACCGCGTGGAAAGAAAGGAATAAGAAGTCACAATAAAATGAAGCTTGAGATTTTTCTGCCTGCTTCTTCAATGACTCGGCAATGGTGATGCAGTATGTGCTGAACGTGGTTCAGTTCAACTGCCTCGCATTAAAGCCCGCCGTCCGTACTTAAGAAATTTGCATTAAAGCATTGCATGTGAGGCTTTTCCCTTTAATCTTGATTTTCGTTTCTAACATTACAAATTTAGCTTTTACAATTTTAATAAAAGATTTCTATTTTTCTTAACATGCCATGAAAATATTAAAATAAAATTTAAGCCATGAACATATGTCAAAGTTAATTAAAATTAATTGAACCTATCATAATTTCAACCTAAATCATATTGGTAAATGGGTAGGGTTGGCGTCAGCCAAGCCTAAACCCTAGGGTTGAATTCCGGTTATCTATAGTTTGATGATTTGGGTTAACATCTTTTATACTTGTAAATTTTAACATATTTAATATATTAATTAATGACAATAAATATATTTACAAAATGTAAATTTTAATAATTAATGTTAAACGTAAATATGTAAGGGCTAAAGTGTTAGGGTGGAATCTAAGATGATGTTAGCTTTCAAGGAAGAGGAATGGATGTGGAATTAGGTTTTAAAATTATATTATATTTTTATTTCAAATAATTAGAGGTTAAGTTTTAAAATAATACTTTTGTGTCAAATAATAAGAAGTGGGTTAAAGATTAAGCAATGGAATTATTTATAGTTGAGTTGTCGGGTTGAAATCCTGTTAACCCAGCCTTAATCAAATTTCAAAAAAAATTACAGTTTTTAGTCCAACCTAAGCGTAGACGAACATAATCCTAACGACCAAGAAAAGAGTCAACTTATCTAAAAATTAGGATGGTTCAAGATCAGGTTTGGGTTGACCGACATCAAGTTGCACCGCTAGTTGTCATATCTATTGGACTTTCAACAAGCACTCGTGCAAGCGACAGGACACCACCAAGGCCAAGCCTTGTATCTTGACATCCGACAAGCTTATGCAGACCATACAACAGCCTTTTCTGGCCCCATTCTTAAATTCTACCCCGTATTGAGTTATATTGTGTTGGAGATTGCTAATAGACTAAATAAAAATTACTTTATCACAAAAAACTTGGAGTAGTTACGATGAAAATTCACGATAATAATATTACTTACATCCAAGACAATTGATGATGCTGGAGCCGAAACCCTTGGTAGCATCTCATCCCTCAAGAATTTAAAAACCCAAAATTTGACTTTCTTTCCATGGGTTGGTGTCCTGTCCTTCCCTCCCCCAACAAACTTCTATTAGCTGCTGTTTTGCTATGGAACGCGAAGAGGGGCAGGAAGGGTTGGGATAGGCTAGTTTAAAGACTTTTTCCCCCTTTATGACACCATAACAGCTGGAATGAGCCGTCCATGCATTATTTTCAGCCAAAACACGCGTTTACTCCTGTAGGGAAACCGATTGTCAGTAGCCGATGTTACTGATCTACCCTTTTACCCTTACGTGTGGAGAATCAATGCCTCACACTACGGTGCCACTTGGGTTTTCGTCAACGCTAACTAATTCTATTTTTAAAACCTTAATCCTAAATGTATTGTTCGAATTTTGAATTTAATTTGAGTTTAGTTAACTTCGAGTTGAGTTTATTGATATCTATTATTTTCAATTCAATTTTTTTTTATAATTTATAGGATATTTTAAGTAAAGCTTCAGATTATTAAAACTTAATCAATTAAACTAACATGTAATTAAGAAATTATGTCAAAATATCTCCAAAAATATATGATGTAAAATAGAAAAATCAAGTATTGCAATTTCATTTTAAATTTTCATAGAAAATTTTATTTAAAAAATTAAATTTTAAAAATATTTTTTATATACAGAATATACAAGAGTATTAGAGATGAACATAAAAATATATTAATACAGTAAATTTTAAAAAAGTCATATCTTTGCAAAAACTTTATTTGCAAAAAGCATGTAGTAAGGAATATATGGTAAGCTTGGGTTGGACTTCATTCAATCCTCACCCTAACTCTACTTAAAAGAAACTTTAATGCCCTCAGTAAAGGAATGCCACATCAAGTTAGATAAGATGTACAAATGAGATATTTACAAGATATAGAAAAACAACATATCGCCAAATATAGAAGATTTTTCCCATGTCATGTAACTATTTGGATCTCAAAATAAGTTAACAATGAATATATAACATATGGAGATAATTCTAAATAAATAAAATAGTCATGTGGTTATTTTTATTGTTAAAATAATTGTAGTATCTCAAGGACTCACATCAAAAATAATTATAATATAATATATTAAATATATATTTTATTATTATAAAATAAAAAATTACTTTTTTACTCATATAAAGAGGGTCATATAATAATTTTAGCAGTGGATGATGGATCATTAATTTCTATTGATATTATTTAATGTATTTTATCTAGATATTTTGTACAAATTATTTTTCTTGTTCAAAAAAATGAATAATATTTCATAAGGTTTGAAAGGATTGGATTATCCTAAATGGATTTGATCTAGTTTTTCAAGTCTTGTGACCTTACATTACGAATGAGTTGGGTCTGCACGTGAGAATTGAGTTATATTTGAGCAAGCAGGAAAAATATTTGAAGACCAAAAAGTTGATCTGCGGGTAAACTATTTGTAGAAATAGCTTGTCCAGGGAGTGGGAGAGAAAGAAGCAAGAGGAATCGAAAAAATGAAGCAAACCCATCAGTTGAAAGAGCCCCATGTTTTGATATTTCCTTTCCCAGCCCAAGGCCACAGAAACTCCATGCTCGGGCTAGCTCGTCTCCTCTGCCTAGCCAACTTCCGAGTCACCTTCTTGAATTCTACTTCAACCACGGCCTTCTACTTCGCTCCACTGACATCGTCTCCCAAGCAGCACATTGTCCTGGCTTCCAATTCAAAATCATCTCTGATGGGCTCCCACCACACCACCCGAGAACTGCTGAAGCGTTGATGGAGCTGATTGCCTCGCTCCGAGCCAACACAAAGCCATTGTTGAAGGACATGCTGATATCCTACCGTCGATCCCACCCTGTCACCTGTGTTATTGCAGATGGATTTATGTCCATCATCGCATTTCGGACCGTCAGTGCTAGCAGCTTCCGGTGCTATGTTAACATTCCCAAGCTCACGGATGCTGGAGAAATCCCATTTGGAGGTATGTTCTAGCTCCTTTCTGGCTATACTGGTCAATTCTGGCGGTCAGCCCCATGTGTGGAGGTAGTGCTGAGTTCATTATATGATTTTTAAGCTGAGAGCTCCCATGATATATGTGCTAGGCCTAATCGATCCAATATGTTTATTTAATTAATTCTATAAAAATTATAATTAGTTACTTACGTAGTTGCAAAAAAATATAAGATTGAAATATTTATTCTGATAAAGTTTGGTAAGTCACATTTAAAAGATATAATATTCTTATTTTATAACTGATGTTTAAATTGATTATTTAAACTTTGTTTAGATTAAGATATAAATTATTAATTCTCCAAGTTCTGTTATCAATGGTTAAGATTTCAAACAGAAATGTGTTTATTTTATTTTGTAAGTTTTTATTAATTGATAAAACATGAAAATAAAACAATTAGCTTTATTTAACAACTAGATGAGCTCCACACAAAATAGTATATTTTAGCTGAGGCCATTTTAGAATTCCAGCGATCTACCGTTATCGCTTCGCGTGGGCAGACCGTTAGAGGTTTTGTAACCAATAGGCAATAACCATGCGAATTGAGAATTGAGTCCGCCAGAGTATTAAGCTGGTCCGAGAGCATCGTACAAAACCATCCATGTGCCTTCCTGTTTTTAGCCTGCTGCAATTTTAATGCGAAGTTGCTCTCAGCCTGCACCCTCTGTTTGGAGGTGGCCCCATATACCGCGGTCAGAAAACGTCCTCTCCACCAGTATGGCTACTTTCCGACAAAATTCAAAATCACATGGCTCTTATGGTAGGAAAATATCGAAATCAAATCATTACATTGATATGGGAAATTCGAAGGTTGGCCACATAGTTTTGCTCACAGTGCGAATGGGACTACATACTTTTAAGTATTTGCAAATAAGGTCATCATTATCATCCATTCATCATTTCACTAGCTAGATCTCTCTTTTCGCAGACGCTGACATGGACAAAGCTGTCACAGGGCATGGAAAGCATTCTTCGTCGGCGCGACCTACCCAGCTTGCTCCGAGCTAAGCCACTAACTGACCCGCCGCTTGAACTCGTCCGCTCCGAAACTGTCAGCGCGGCTCGAGCCTCCGCCCTCATCCTCAACTCCTTCGAAGACATGGAAGGCTCCATCCTCTCCCACATACGGGCCCACTGCCCCAACACCTACTCCATCGGTCCCTTACACGCCCACCTCAAATTCCGATTCGCAGAGTCAGGTGAGTCCACCGTCAACGATTCCTTGGCCTCCTCCAGCTTATGGAAAGAAGACCGTAGCTGCATCGAGCGGCTCGACTCCCAGCCCCCATAATCTGTCCTCTACGTCAGCTTCGGCAGCTACACCGTCGTGACTAGGTCCGAGCTGCTGGAGTTCTGGCATGGTCTGGTCAACAGTCGGACTCGGTTCTTGTGGGTGATGCGCCCTGACCTTGTCGGAGGCACAAGCGAGGTGGGGCAGATCCCCGAGGATCTGCTGCAGGAGACGAGCGAAAGGGGATTTTGGTTGAGTGGGCCCCACAGCAGGAGGTGCTGGCCCACTCAGCCGTTGACGGGTTCTTGACTCGCAGCGGCTGGAACTCGACGCTGGAGAGTGTGTTTGCGGGTGTTTCTTTGCTGAACAGCAGGTTAACAGCCGCTACGTGGAGCAGGTGTGGGGGGTTGGCTTGGACATGAAGGATACGTGCGAGAGAGGGAGGATTGAGAGGTTGGTTCGGGAGCTGATGCATGGAAACGTCGAGCTGAGGAAATCGTCGGCGGATATAGCGGATTTAGCAAGGAAATGTGTAAGTCGTGGAGGGTCTTCTTATATGCACTTGGAAAGACTCATCGAGGATATCAGAGCAATGAGGTCATGAAGAGCCAAATTTCTTCTTCTTCTCTCGTTCTTTTATTGCTGGATACCCATGTTTGATACTTGATAATCTCGATTTTGGGATTTCTATTCTAGATCGATCATACAACCTATTTATTACTTATGGAGAGAGTGATGGATCAGGTGCAACAAGAAAGTTACTAGGATTTATGTGCTTGATGCTCCGCTCTTGTGAATTACGAGGGCAAGGGCCCTCCCATCAATTTTAGCATGCAATATTAGTCAACCATTGTCTGTAGTTTCGATAATTTCCAACACCATTCTCTAGATTGTTGACTTTATTTCCATTACTTTTCCATACTTTCCGTCCAACCAATCGCGTTCTACTTTTTTTACAACCATCACTATTCATTAGGTTTGCCAATTGCATTTGTTATAAAATTTTCCATCAATTCGTTCTTTCTTGAAAAAAATAAAAAATATCTTGCTCTCAAGTTGTGTTTGCAATTTTGCAGGTTAAATGAACGGAGGAAGATGGCCAGAAATTTTCGCTAACGCTGCAACCACAGCAGTAGTCCTTATGAAAGGCAGAGATCAACCTAGGGTGCAACTGAGTTGGGTTGAACCCAACCGGGTTAGGTAGGGTTAGGGTTAAATAAATTAAAAGTTGAGTTAGAAAAAATTGGTTGGGTTTAATTTTTGGGTTAGGTTAGGGTTGATGGTTAAGCAATCTATTCAACCCTATAACTTTCTTTATCTTTTATTTAACACTTTTAACACGTAGCTTCTTTTTAGTGTAGTGTGCTTTTATTTATTTATTCACTTGAACAAATGAAAGGTTTTAATATATTCAAATTTACTTATGTATAAAAAAGTTAAAATACTCCATTCTTACGAAATTAGTTTTTTATTTATATTTATTTAAAAATTTTATCTTAAAATATCTATATATGACTGTGTTGATTGAGGGGGCATTGTATAAACTTTATAATTATTTTGTTAAATTTTATATTATTTTTAAGTTTTTTCAATACATTTCTCAACTTACTTAAATCTAAATCATCAGCCCGGTTTTCAACCAATAACCCAACCTAAATTTTAAAAATAAGATTAAGTTAAAATTAAAATTTTTAAAAATAAATTATATTAAAGTTAGAATTAAAATTATAAAAAAGATATTAGGATTAAGATTAACTCCAACCAGACCTAACCAGACTAACTTTTAATAGTCGCAATAAGACGAAGCTTGTGACTTTTACTTGCAACAATGGTGCACCGCTTGAGACTCAACAATGGTGATTTGCCATGTGATGAACTTGATCAAATCAAGTGCCTCTCTCGCATGAAAGCCTGCCCATCCATACTTACGAAACTTGCATTAAAGCGCCTAGCATGTAATGAGATTTTTATCTTGATTTTCATTTCTAAGATTTATAAATTTAGTTTCTTAAAAAACTAAATAAAAATTTCTACTTTTAATCACGTTGTGAAAACATATTAAAGTAATGATAATATTTACAAATTTTAAGCCATTAGAGTATGTCAAAGTTAATTAAATTCATTAATCCTAATAAAAATCATTAATTACTGATAAAATTCAAAAAAAAAATTTGTAAAAGTTCCATAAGCTTTGTGGAAGCGAAATACTCAAATGTTGTCACTTATAGCTATGTTAAGAATTTTTCAAAAAAAGCAAAACCCAAGAGTCCCAACTACTGAAATTCATAAACCCATCAATGTTTTCTAAAGCTCCACCAACCCAACTCTTGAAACTTGTAAATGCATTAAAACATGTTACAGCCCATTAAAGTTTGTTAAACCCATTAAAAATCATCAATTGATAGTAAACTGTAGTTAAGAATTTTTTTAAAAAATATTGAGACTTGATGGAAGCTAATAACTTACGTTGCATTATTCACAGTTGTCTCAAAAAATTTAAAGAAAAAAAAAGCTCAAGAAGCCCAACCCCTGAATTCCATTAAAGCTAATCAGAATTCATTTAAGCCTGATTAGCCTAACCGCTGAACTCATTAAAGCTCAACTAACCAATTAAAGGCTCGTTAAAGTTCTTTTAACGTAATAAACATCGTTAGTCAAGCGTAAAATTTCGCCATGTGATTTTTAAGGAAGTTGTGAAAAAAAAATCCAAAAAAAAAAAAAAAAAGAAGAAGCCAGAGGGGCCTGGTTAGCAAAATTCATTAATGTGCATCAGATTCATTCAATGTTTGTTAAAATCCAAACACCCAGCTGCTAAAGCCCAATGAAGCCCTTCGATGCGTGAAATGTTCATTAAAATTTATTAAAGTTCATTAATAAGCAATAAAAATTAGCAAGGAAATTTTTTATAAGCCCTTGTAATTTAGTCAAGCAAATATCTTAAGTTTTATGGTTTAGAATTGTGAAAAGAATTAAAAAAAAAAAGAAAATACAGAATAACTCAACCGTTAAGCACTGGGATATTTTAAGTTTCTTATAAAGTCCATCCAAGTCCATAATGAAGTCACATGGTCCTCCAAGAGTAACATATTTTTTTAATTAAAAAAAGATATTTTTTAAAGAACGGTGTTTTATAGTAAAATCTATGCAATGAGGCCCATCAAACTACCTTTCAACGTCCACGTTGTCGGCAGTCCTGTTAGGCAAAATTACCAAACTCACCATATTTTTCTTTTCGTGCTTCAATTTGTGCCATTCTAGCATTCTTTATTAAAATAGAAGTGTCTTGACAAGTGACAACACTGTCGTAGAAAAGTAGAGACAGATTATCCCTGTGAAACTCCGCCGCAGAGGCAGAGAGGGGGAAGAGAAAAAATGGAGCAACCCCAGGAAAAGAAAGAGCCACATGTTCTGATATTTCCTCTCCCAGCCCAAGGTCACATAACCTCCATGCTCAGGCTCGCTCGCCTCCTCTGCCTGGCCAACTTCCGAGTCACCTTCTTGAATTTGGACCACAAACACAAACGCCTTCTCCTTTCCTCCGACATCGTCTCTCAAGCAGCCCAATGGCCTGGCTTCCAATTCGCAACCATCTCCGACGGGCTCCCACCAGACCATCCAAGAAGTGACATGTTGATGGAGGTGTTTCCCTCCCTCCATGCCAACACAAAGCCACTGTTTTTAAGGAGATGCTGATATCCTACCGTCAATCCGACCCTATCACTTGTGTTATTGGGGATGGGATCATGTCAACGTTTACGATCGATGCAGCTGATGAGGTTGGGATACCCATCATCGCATTCCGGACAGCCAGCGCTTGCAGCTTCTGGTGTCTTTTTAACATAACGCAGCTTATAGAGGGTGGAGACATCCCACTCGGAGGTATGTTTCGGTTCCTTCCTAGCTATGCTGGCTTGTGAATTCAGCTGGGCCATCAGAAGAAGACAATCCCTTTTTTGGCCCTTGAATTGACAGTCCAGATTGTTCTATTATCTTTTCAAGTTGGGTCAGACAATGCGATTTCCGGCATGTTCCATGATCGAGAACAGGAGAGCCTAGGTAATAAAACTATGAAATCGGAGATCCGGACCACTGGCCTTACTGCCTCCAGCAGAAGAAAATTGTCATGTATAAGCGCCTTTACCTTCCCAGTTCTTAATTTCTAGGCACGTGCAATAAACCATGCGGCCCATTATTTCAGCAACTTACATCCATCAGATATTGCGCTACGGTACGTGTGGATTGTTCCCGCATGTGCTAAGATACGTGTGATATTTTGCCTACCCTTTTATCCAACAAATCCGTTGTTTGGACAAATGGAAAAAGAGAATAATTTTTAGGAGTAAATGGTATTAGCAAAAGTAAAAAGTAATATCAATAAAGAATTGGGTAAAAAAAATAGTTTAGAAAAAATAACGTTGGCGATAAAAATAGATTTATTTGTAAAAAATTATAGTTGGTTAACATAAATATCTTGTCATTTATAGGGAAGGAACTATATTTATTTATTTATTTATTTTCCATCAAATTAAGCTCTCGCTTGGAAATCATCTTCGGATCATAACATCATATCATGTCAAATAATACGACATGCTTGAAGCTTAATTCAAAACGTCGATATGAGCCTTTTAGGCTTCTGGTGGAATTACTCTCCCACTTGATGGCCTAAATTAACAGAGTTCGTGGCTTGGCCTAAATTAACAGAGTTCGTGGCTTGGCCTAAATTAACAGAGTTCGTGGCTATGTAGCTTAAAAACGTATGTATAGCTTTGTCCAATCAAGTTTATAGATTTACACATGCAGGGCTTATAACTAACCTAGTT
This sequence comes from Pouteria campechiana, assembly GCA_036873735.1. Taxonomy (NCBI): domain Eukaryota; kingdom Viridiplantae; phylum Streptophyta; class Magnoliopsida; order Ericales; family Sapotaceae; genus Pouteria; species Pouteria campechiana. Next base: position 32,372 of record JAYJMB010023518.1, read on the forward strand.
GTGAAATTATCCAAGGAGACTTGTTTATGAACAAAGAAAAAAGGGGAAAAAAAGTAAAATATAAAAAGAAAGAGAAAATGATTCCATTAAGTAGAAGCACAATTTGGTTGGGTTCAATTCAAACTAAATCAACCAAACGCTATTTTGGAAGGATTAGGGTGCTAAACCAAAACTTGGTTTGAAGTTGTGTTAGCAAAATCAGATTTCTTGGCAAAATTATCGTACAAAAATTCATTTTGGGCATTTAGCAAGACATTCTCACCATTGAAGATAGATAATTTCATGCATTGGGCGATAATCTTGAAATTATCGCTGAAAACATCAAGAGTTTCTAGATATTTTTGAGATTATCATGTTGATCTCAAAATTAAGTACAATTTCTCGAGATTTGCAAGAAAATCTTAAGATGTTGCTGAACATTAAAACAGGCTTATGCTTGGCTTCACGCGCCAAAATTTTCCTCTTGAAACCCATTTTAGAGCCTTAAGAAACCATTTTCAAAACCTCCATTCCCATTTTTAGCCTCAAAAACCTACATTATACTCCAATTTACATAAAAAAATGGCCAACATGGTGGTTCCTAAATAGGCTAAGATCCCCCTCCCATTTGATTTCTAGGCTTTAAATACTTCCTTAAAAGCTTCAAAAATCAATTTCGACTAGGTTTATTATAGATTTAAACATCAAACAATGGCATTTTTGGATCTAAGCTGAAAACCCTAGCCGACAGTTATAATGCAAATTGGGGTTTTTTGATTTCAACATCAAAAACTCAATTTAATCTCCATTTCTTAGCATTTGAAGCTTCCAAATCAATAGAAGGAGAATCGATTGCAGCTACAAGAGGCAATATAAAAACAGATTTTGGGGCTTATTTTTTGGGTTTTATTTATTGTAAATGTCATATGTTGATTGCTAAAAATATTTTTAGAAGATTAAAAATGTATAATATTTATATTTTCATAAATTATTTTATAAATAAATATTCTTTAGCATTTTTTAAATTTAATAGTTTACAATTTAATTATCTATAGCCTTAATTATGGTAATAAAGTTTGGGGATAGAGTTTTAGTTTTTAATTTTTTTTAAAATTTTTTTTCCAAACTTAATTTATCATGAAAAAAATATTGTTCATTTTTTATAACATAAAGTATATTTCAACCATTGCATCTACTTAAATATCTTATAATAATAATTATTTAAAGCTTAGAAATAAATAATTTATTATGAAGTTTTATTCAAGATTTTCTATTTTTTTATATTTTTTATAATTTTTAAATTTTAGTGAAATAGTTCAGTGAAAATTTTGATAATTTTTTTAAAATTATCAAAAAAAATTTCTTTTCAACTTAGCGAAATTTTCTTTTTCAATGAAATTACAAACACTGGTTTGAAGATATTTAATTGACCTTAACCAATTTGGAAATTAGGTCAGGTTAGAGTTGATAGTTACAAAACCTAATGAACCTATATAATTCAATTTTTCCACCTAAAAATGTAACCTTTTTATTTTCAATGACTAATTATGTTAATTTTTTTCTTTTTGTACCAAGCTCTGTTGAAAGAGAGATCCTTTCTACATAGTATTTTTTTATCATTTAGTTATTTACTTAAATAAGTAGAAAGCTTTAATATTTTCAAATTTTCTCAGGCATAAAAGATTATATATGATCCATTTTTATTAATTTTTTCCTTAGTAGAGAATATGTTAAGACCTTCCACTCTCTTTTAATATTTCATATTTTCCTGGTGGGCATAGAAGAGTGAGGATGATTTTTTTTGTCCTTAATAAAGAAGATGGGAAAACTTTTCCACCCTCTGTTATTTTCATGTTTTTGCCCACCATCTACATGCTAGACCGTAGAAGTGTTCCACACCCATGAGTCCATCACCGGCTACGCTAACTTTGGAATATCTTCTCCGCCCACAACGGATTGTGGAAACCTTTTAAAATAGGCTACATTTAATATCAACACCCCTCTTCTGCTTGCAATAATTTATGAAACCTAGAGATGGTTTGTTTTCATGATCAAAATATGTAGATTGTGGCTTCTAGTTTGCTACAATAAAATCCGACTCTTTGCATTTTATCCTTTACCCATCTCATCTATGTTTTTCAATTAATTTAATCCATCAAGATGAACGGTCACGATCTTCTCTGGGAACGGCATCTGTAATAATAAAGAACGATAAGAGTAATTTTTTAAAAGAGTTAGGGGATTATGCTCCTGATTTTACGAATTCTCTGTCTTCGCAGATGCTGACATGGACAATCCTGTGACACGCGTGCGGGGAACGGAAGGCATTCTTCGTCGTCGCGACCTGCCCAGCTTTTGCCGAGCAAAGCAAATACCTGACCCACGGCTTGAAGTTGTCTGCACCGAATCTCTCAGCACGACTCGCGCCTCCGCCCTAATCCTCAACACTTTCGAAGACATGGAAGGCCCCATACTCTCCCACATACGGGCACACTGCCCCAACATCTACACCATCGGTCCCCTACACGCCCTCCTCAAATGCCGACTCGCCGAGTCAGCTGAGTCGCCTTTCAACGATTCCACCGCCTCCGCCAGCTTTTGGAAAGAAGACCAAAGTTGCATTAACTGGCTAGACTCGCAACCCCAAAAATCTGTCCTCTACGTCAGCTTCGGCAGCGTCACGGTAATGACTCGTTCGCAGCTGCTGGAGTTCTGGCACGGTCTTGTCAACAGTCAGACTCGGTTCTTGTGGGTCTTGCGTCCTGACCTTGTCAATGGCACCAGCGAGGAGGCCCACATCCCTAAGGAGTTGCAGAAGGCGACTCGTGAAAGGGGCTTTTTGGTTGAGTGGGCCCCACAGGAAGAGGTGCTGGATCACCCGGCTGTTGGTGGGTTCTTGACTCACAGCGGCTGGAACTCGACGCTGGAGAGCTTGTTCGCGGGTGTACCCATGGTATGCTGGCCCTTCTTTGGCGACCAGCAGGTTAACAGCCGCTACGTGGAGCAGGTGTGGAGGATCGGTTTTGACATGAAGGATACGTGCGAGAGAGGGACGATTGAGAGGATGGTTCGGGAGCTGATGCACGGAAACGGGAAGCTAAGGAAATCAACGGTCAATCTGGCTGATTTAGCAAGTAAAAATGTGAATCGTGGTGGGTCTTCTTACATGAACTTTGAGAGACTTATCGAGGATATCAGAGCAATGAGGTCATGACGAGGCAATTTTTAAAATTTCATTTTTGGCTGGGTCGCCGTCGTTGATAATTTTGATTGTTCGGTTGCTAATTTCCTTTCTAGATTGATAGTACCAGATATATCTTTGACCCGAAGATTCTATGGTCCTTCTATGATCCAACGAGATAGGTGCTAGAATTTACTTGCTTGATGTTCCAATCTTGTATATTGTAAGGGTGGGTTCAGTCATCAATTTTAGCGTGCATATGCAAACAATCTTGTCTATTTTTAGTGTCATATTCAGAGCCTGCAACCTGTACTCGTAAGAATTGCTTTACAGCAAAAGAAAATAATAATAATTTTGACTATTGAATATGGTACGGCTGTGAATTCTGATCCGTTGGCAATAGATCTAAAATGACTTGATTTTTAGAAGTTTTTAAAACCTGATGGAGGTAAATGACTTGGATTTTATTGTTTACAGCTATTCTAAAAAATTCTAAAAATAAAAATAAATAAATAAAGACAAAGACGCCCGATAACTGAAATTCGTTAAAACTCATCCGCATTTGTTAAAGCTCCGCGTGCCCCTTGCAACCATTAAGATGTACAAGTTTATTACAATCTATTAAATTTATTACAAAATAAATGATAAAAATTAATTAGGGATTTTTATAAAACATGCAAAATCAATAAACCGACACCATTGTGTACAAACTACAAAATGCTGGTCTTGTGAAAATTCGAGTTAGACAGAGAAAGAAGAAGAAGAGAGAACATGGAGAAACCCCAATAAACTAAAAGAGCCTTGTGTTCCAATATTTCCCGTGGTTGTTAAGTTTTTGTGTTTTCTATTCTACATAACTTACCTATGCATGAGCTATAGTCTATGAGAACCCTAAGTGTACAGGGTTATTGTCATGATTCAGACTTACAAATGTTATAATAAATGCAATTCTTAATGGTAAGTCTCCCAACATCTATTGTACTGGGAGTATAACATAATACAAAACGATATCCAAATACACTCATAAATAAAGAGAAGTATACCAATTTATTCCTTTAATATGTTCATAAAATACATCTACTAGTTTCATAAACATTAGATAAAATGATATAAAATTTTATCATCTATTCCGGTTCATAATCTACTGCCTATCATTAACTGCATTATTTGAAATAAGTAACTAAGATATGAGTTTACAATACTCACTAAGTAGGAAAGATACATTTATATCATTCATCAAGAGACATTTAATACACTAAATCAAGTATATTAACACAACATTATCAAACCTCTTAATTATTTGATCAACTGACCCAATTTGGACTACTCTATTGGGTTTTAAAACTTACATCATCAACACATTTGTATAATGGATCGTAAAATCACATAGTGAAGCAAAATTGTACCCCGTACACACTAGTATCATGGGTTATCGAATCACACTAGGAAGGCCAAATCATATACCATCATGATGCCCATTAATACCTTATAATCTAGTCATCCTTTAGATGATCCAACCCTTTTATTGAGTCCAAAATGTTCAAAAATATTAAAATCAACTATTTGATTATCTAAAATAGATACCGGGAGGTTCGATTTCACAACCACACTTCTAATCATTTGTGCGCATCGCTGGATTGGCTAGTCCCCATTATAATTGTAACCTGGGCCGCTGCCAGCTCAATCCCTTTTGGGTTGGATCCACTAGCATGCAGGCCTGGGCCAATGGAGCACTAGCCTATTTTCTAACATTGGACGCCATCACCAACCTCCGCCTGTTTTGTAATCGTCGTTGTCGCAATCCACGAATACCGCCACACCATTGCAGCTAGTTTACGCCCAATTCCACTTAGGCTTGGCGTGTTTGGCTTGACTCCTAGCCTAGTCGTAGTCACTAGGCTAGTTTAGCGCTAGGCCTGGCCATAAGGTCAGCACATCTGCGCATGAACATAAGGAGTGGGGGAGAATTCATTAGGGGTGCAACTTGGGTTGGGTACCCATATACATCACCAAGGTTGGTGTTTTCAAATTCTTTCTCAAGTCTGTGTCGAATGGCAGACATCACAATTCATCTTTGTTATCAAATTCTACAAGTTATCTATGGCCGAAATGTAGGTGCAACGACGATGAATTTCTGGTGGGTGAAGTAGCCACCCTGTGGATGGTGAGATTGAGGACGTAGTGGTCACACTGGATCTCTAGTCAGTTGAATGGGTTATGTAATATCTAGGCAAGCTTTTCTGGGATGTGGGATGCATAACTCAGCAGCCAGTTGGACTGATTAGCATGTGCAAGCCAATGTACTCATGAAATGTTGGACACGGATCATCATAACCATGGTGACGACACTGAATATTTGAATCATCAAGATCCGCTACTTTCTTCGGACAGGTTGCTCATTGGCGGATCCATTGTTGGGATCCGTTGTTGAGTTTGGAATATTAGATTTTGGAGAGGTAGGAGCCTCCATAGTTGTTTTTGTAGCCATGGAGAGGATTCGCCATAGAAAACTCAATCAAAAAAACCTTAGAAAGAGGTGTAGGGAACACAGGGGGATAAAGGATGACTTCCCACAAACAATGTCAATGTTTGGGTTGTACCCAAATCTACTTTCTGAGAATCATGTATTAAGATTATGCAAGATAGATAAAATGTCAAAGGATGTTGAGGTGGTCCTAGCATGGGCACTCCGACATGAAGCCAGTAATGGACCTTAGTAGATTTATGGATATTAAAAAGAGCTTCTATCTAAAAAAATGCATACCTGATGTATTTATAGATGCATTTGGTTCAATATATTAAGATAGTTTTAGTGGGATAAGAATTCTTATATAGAAAAGAATTTTAGATGAATACGCATCCTTAATTCTTTCACGGATTCCTTTTAGGAAACGGTTCCAGGGTCTTACAAAACCATATTATGGTTGAAATATGTTCCAATTAAAATAGGAATTTAATGTGACATAGTGCTAGTGGATATTCAGTATTAGAGTTCCTTAACACTATTAAAAGTCATTAATAAGTGATAAAATTATAAGATTATTCATGTTCAATGTTTGTAATTGTCATAAAAAATTTAAAACATAATGATAATAATAATAATAAAACCTAACTCTATTAAAAATCATTAATAAGTGATAAGATTATAAGATTATTCATGTTTAATCTTTGCAAGTGTCATAAAAAATTCAAAACATAATGATAATAATAATAATAATAAAGAGTTCAAGAAGCCTAGCTATTAAAGCCCATTAGCCCAACTACCTTATTACAAACCAGAGGCTCATTAAAGTTCTTTTGCTGCATAATTTTTAGATCTATTTGTTTAATGATGTACTGTATAAATTGAAAGCTATGTGGACCACCAAAGTACTTTTTCACAAAATGTGGGAAATGATAACACCGACGTGCGGAAACTTGAAAATGCTTGTACGGGTGAAAGGTCAAGGTAGAGGGGCAGAGAAGGAAAAAGAAAGGAGAAAAAAATGAGCAAACCCAGGCAAAGAAACAGCTCCATGTTCTGATCCCAGCCCAAGGCCACATAAACCCCATGCTCAGGCTTGCTCGCCTCCTCTGCCTGGCCAAGTTGCGAGTCACTTTCTTGATTTTCAAACCACAACCACGACCGTTTGCATCGCACCACCGACGTCGTCTCCCAAGCAGCACAATGGCCAGGCTTCCAATTCACAACCATCTCACATGGCCTCCCACCAGACCATCCTAGAACTGTTGACCTGTTGAGTGAAATGTTTGCCTCCATCCGATCCAACACAAAGCTATTGTTTAAGGAGATGCTCATATCCTACTGTCAATCCCATCCTGTAACTTTTGTGTTATTGCGGATGGGATGATGTCAACGTTTGCGATCGATGTAGCTGGCGAGGTTGGGATACCCATCATAGCATTTCGGACTTCCAGTGCTTGCAGCTTCTGGTGCTATTTTAATATCCCCGAACTTATAGAGGCTGGAGAGATTCCATTCGGAGGTATGTGTCAGTTCCTTAATTTATAGCTATGCTGGCCGGTGAATTGAGGTGGCCACGTGCAAACATTGGGTTCTGTTGGAGATATGCAGACAATCCCATTTAAATAAGAAAACTATTAAGTAGATAAAAATTAATGAATGTCATATCCATTAAAATAAACCAAAGAAAAATTAAAAAAATTACTGTCTTTTTATTTTCTTTTCTTTAAAAACTACAATCTATGTAGCAAACCGTACAAGTTCCCTTCCCACCGTGATAACAATGGAATTTCTCCACCCATAATAGAATATGGAGACCTTTACGGATAAACTACATTGTAATATTCAAACCACTCATTTTATCCAGTGTCCGCTATTTGCAACAATTCATGAAAGATTGGTGCCATCTGGCTCGGAAATTTTCTGAAAAAAATTATTATATTAATATATATATATATATATATATATATACAAATTTCTGTGATTTAATGTCACAAAAAGAGTTTAT
>JAYJMB010023529.1:0-86282 GCA_036873735.1 Pouteria campechiana
TGTGATGAATGGTTGTACCTAGGTGGACAGCCCTATTTTCAAGGGAGACTCTGTCCAATTTTCTGTAGAAATTAGGTTTATATATATATATATATATATCAAAGCAACCCACCCTAGAGGTGGGGAAATCATAATATGATCATGTGGATTTATGGTGTAAAATGAAGTAACGGCCCTCGGAGGGTGGGGCATTACATACAAGGTCCTGATTTTGATGCAGTCATTGCTCGTTTGGCTAGAGGAGGCAGTAGATAGAAGATGCAATATGAAAGAGTAAGCAGCTTTCCATGAGGTCAGTTAAGAGCACTTACACGAGCATGGCACTATTTTATTTTTGCTAAATTGATGCCTACTAACCATGTTTTAGATGTTACCAAAGGAAGAGCTCTACTAAATTTTGCTATTATAACATGATTGTCTATTGATGTGGGGAGGGTGATAGAGAACTCTATTACTTCTTTTTTGACTGGAAGATTGACAGGCAGCCTTGGTGCCATCCTTCTCTAATTTGTCAACTATGCCTCATGGTGGGTGTTTGTGTTAAACCACAAGAGGAAATCGGACCGCCTCTCCCTCTGATAGATGATGCAATCATGGAACAATTGGAATGGACCTGGATTGGACTAGTGGTTCAAGCCAAAGAATGGGGCGATCATCCATTGCCCCAAGCTCTTCCTAGCAGAGATGATCAAGGCAGTCCCAAAGTAGTAAACCCACGCTAGCTAGTCTCTAAGACTAGATCTTAGACATGCATGATTCTAATGAGCACTGGCAGCAACAAACAATAATGCAGATTAACTTCCTATCGAATCATGCTATGGCAATGCAGTTTATGTTTCAGAACTGTAATTTATTTCATGATGTAGGCTCAGTTGTCTTTCCCACTCCAATTTTTCAACCATTCCGTCCACAAGCTAATACTGATGAGACAGATGCTTCCTCTGATGTGTAGTCTGACATGTTTTAGGGAAGCCCTCAGTTCTATTGTTTTCTTTTTCACATTGAGGACAATGTTTAGTTTAAGTGTAGGGGAGTAGTTATGTGTTTTGTTTATCTTTTTTAGGTTTTCTGTTTTGTTTAGAGTTCGTGTTATGTTTAGAGTGCTTTGTTTGGAGTGTTCTGTTTGAGTTTGAGTCTACTCAAGTAGTTGAGTCTGTTAAGTAAGTTATTCTATGATTTACATTATAACTATCAGGATTTGCTTCCAAGAGCAATTTGGTGCCAATGTGTTGAAAGTAATTAGGATATTTCTCTTATTTTAATCACTAGAATGCTAAGTTGTTGATTACCATTGCATATAATTTAGGAAGAAGGATAAGCATTCCTTATAATCTACTAATTCTTGTAAAAAAATTCTTCCTTCTTCATGACTATGGAAAATTTTCAAGCGCATGATGTCATAATCATGCAAAGTGTATGTAAATTAGCTGACAATGGTGTGAACTCATTGACTTATTTTGATTGCAACAAGCATATTAGAACTTGTTTGAGTATCCCTCAAGGCAAAATACTAAACAACACATTTACTTAGAAGTGATTTAGGCATTCTTTGATTAGTTTAAGCCTTTCAAACTAACCTAGTACAATCATGTCACTAGTGTCCCCATTGAGCTTTATGAAAGAATGACATGTGCGAGGCACGTGAAAAACCACCATTCAAACTTTTTTATTTAGCCTCATTATCCAAACCTATTTCACCTGAAAAACCATGTGTTACCTATTAAGAGACATATTTTATGCTTATGATTGTTGATAGGTATGAAAAAAGCAAAAGAAGATAAGTTTGGGGGTGTGAAAAGTTAAGTATGCCATGATAGAAATCGAAAATAAGGAACGAAAGAAAAAATGAGTGAAGTGAAGAATTATATTTTGAATGGGGGGATCACATTCTAAGAATTAAAAAGAAAACAAGTTTGGGAGTGTGATACTAATATAGCACAAAATTAAGGAAAAATAGAAAAATCCAAACAAAAGTTAAGAGAGTGAAAGTTTATTATGTCTCTTATTTTGTTGATCTTTGCTTCCTTTCTTTGTTAGCTAAACCAAAGGCCCCATTACAAGCTTAGTAAAGACCTATTGATCCAAGTGAATAAGAGTTGTCTACATTAGTAGAGTGGGATTATGAAAAGCAAGCTTATGATTTGTCTTGTGAAAATCATTAGAATCATTAGTTCAATTATTGTAAGTTGACAAGTATGCATGTAGCGTAAGGGTGACATAGCACACACATCCACAATTTTTACTTCATGATAGGTTTGATGAAGCATGAGTTTCATAACATTACTTGGAAGTGTTTTGACTAAATTTTGAATTATGTGTGCATGTATAGTTTATCTGGCATTTGTTTAATTATTTGAGAGAGAGGTTATTCTAATTGTTTCACTAGTCTGGTTACTAATTTGGCTTAAGGACAAGCAAGGATTCAAGTTTGGGGGTATTTGATGAGTGAATTTCAGTTACTTATATTTTGTATTTTTAGGCTTAATTCCATGCAATTTTTAAGTAGTTTAATGTCAATCTCACATGCTTTTATTATTTGTTTAGATTATTGAAAGATTGGATACAAGGAGAGAAAGCAAGCAATTATGAAGCAACAAAGCAATGATGGAAGGCAAACGAAGCAATAAAAGGATCGGAGCAGAAGCGACGAATGGCAGAATGACCAGCTTGCTAGCACCGCCTGCGCCAGCAGCTAATCAAATCATAGGAAATTAATATTTTTATATTATTCTAATATATAATTTTGTTACATTGTTGGAGGCTATTTTTAGTAGTTTTGGGGAGTCCCTTAGCAGGAGGACTAGGATTTTTCTTAGGAGAGAATCAGAGGATTTTTGGGGGAGCAAAAAAAGGAGATTCGAGAGAGCAAAGGAGGTTCAAGAAGAAAAATTGTGGTATGATGTTCTTCATGAAGGGAGTATATTTTATTTTCTTCATGAACTAATTCTATCTTTCTTCAATAATGATAGAAAGATAGAATGCATTTCTATATTTTTATTCATGGGTTTTATTTCAATCTTTTCATTTGTATGATTGCTTGATCACCAGTTTTTTAAATCTTATTGATTGTCTATGCATGATTAAGGCACACACCTAACGAACAACCATAAGCTTCCTTGAATGAGAAGAGTAGAAGGTTAATGCACACACCTAAAGTACAACTGTTCTACTTAGTTCATAGTTCATGATTCGAATGGGTTTTCACCTCAATTATACTATACAACATAGGTATTAGAGCGAGTGAAAGTGCTTGATTCAAACCTGCACACCAAAAGGTAATAATCATATCATAGAAAGAATGAACCCAAGCAAGCATTCAATCCAACATCCAATTAGCAAGGGGAGTCATTAAGTGGTGAAATCTGAACCCTAAACCTTTGTCACTTATGATTTATCCTATATCATTCTATAGTTCTAGATTTTTGAGTATTTCTTTAGTTTATTATTCTTATTATTTTAAACCAACAATTCATCCTTTTAAAGTTAGTTTTAGCTAGTAACTTAATTTAGTTAAATTAGTTTTCCATTCTCTATGAGATTGACCCTTGCTGACGCACGCTATACTCCTATACAATCATGCACTTACGAGGTATTATAATTTGAACTATTAGAGCCATAACACAGTTATCCATACATAAAACTCATGTAAATTTATAGCTTTACATTCTCTGAGAGGTATTTCACTCAATTATTTTGTCATCAATAAAAAGGGGGAGAATGTTGAACTAAACAGTGCATGTGGCAATCAATCAAGTTTTGATGATGTGCAATAACAAATGAATGAACATATGTGGTACTAAAAATTGCGTTTCCAAGCATTGCAGAAATAGTTCTAAACATACAAGGAGGCAATTTGAATATAGTGGATAGTGTACATAGCAAATGCATCAGCAAGCACAATCCACTGATCGAAAGAAAACAAAGAATAGAAAGAATGGCACTGAAACTTTGAAAAGAAGCAATTAAGTAAATCTGTAGTCATGAAGCTCAAGCCTCAATGAGTGATCAAGCAAACTGTCTATAGATAAAGTCAATGTCAGATAACATTCACCTCAAGAAGATTTAGACAAATCATTCCATGAACAAGACAGAAAAATTGACTATAATCAACACTTGTTCGCAACTCAAAGATGAATTCAGTTTGTAGAAGAAGAGATAAAATGGAATAGAAATTAGACAAATGAAGAAGCCAAAATTGAGTAAAAATTAGACAAATGAAGAAGCCAAAATTACTCAAGCATTTGTCTATCATATAAAGCTCATTTGAAAACTGAAGATGCCAAGGAAGATGTCTACAATCTATCAAGAAAATACAGAAGATGAAGAAGAAGTGGCACAACAACTAAAGAAGAAAACTTTGTCTATCATCTTCACCTATAAGAGTTGTCTGCCATTAGCAACAGACAAATCCATCAGACAACCTCTAAAGAAGCAAATTGTCCATGATTCAATGAGTCGTCTGTTACTTAACAAACAATAATCATATAAGCTACTAGAAGGAGAATTCGTCTACTCGCCATAACTTCATCTGTCACTTATGATAGAAAAACCAACAAATGAACTATTTGGAAAACTTTGTCTATGGGCTAAAACTTCATCTACTAATCTCAACAGACAAACAATAGATAAAGTACATTTTTTCTATTAGGGAAGAAGCTTTGTCTATTAAGAAGAATCATCTACTGCTTACAACAAACAAAGGCACTTTGGTTGATAAGAAGAAGACTTCGTCTAGTGAAGGATACTTCATCTGCTATGAAGATGCTCTATCCACGCCACAAAGATCATCTATCACTTATAATAGACAAAGCCACCTCACCTAATGAAGGAAACTTCATCTATCAAGAGAATGTCGTCGTATAAACAATGAAGAAGAGAAACTTTGTCTATGCTTCTACGATTTAGCTATTACTTATAATAGACAAACCAGAAGATGAAGTAAATTGCTACAATGGTCTATGACAATGACGAAGTGGTCTATCTTGTACATCTACTTAAAGTTACTTTGTCTCTTACTCATAAGAGACAAATTCAAGACATGATCTAACAAAGTTCTTAGATGAAACATGGCATATCATGATGAGTAGAAGCCATCTATGCCAGACATTATGGACTGCACTCTATGATCATAATCACATTCGTATCAAATTTTATAAATCAGACTAGACAATTCGAGATTAGCTGAAGATGGAAAGAAATTTAAAGGAAAGTAGTCTACACTCTGACAAAGGTTGCAATACTCAGAGGCTGCATCCCTTCAAGCTTAATGAGTGTCTTTCCAAACTAGTGAATGAGTCAGTCAACCAGAAAAGTCTTCATACAGCATTTGCTAAAACCAGAAGGCACCTTCTTCAAAGAACGACACTACAGGCTTTCTAGTTACAAGTGAGTTTCTCAAGAAGATAGCTTTTCAATGGGAGAAATTAGAATGGGCTTCAACATTAATAGAAAGCCAACTACCTCTAATGGGAAGAAGTTTCTGAAGCAATATAAAGGTAGTGTAGTGTCAAGAGAAAAATAAGAACAAAGCATGAACTAGTAACACCTCTATCAATCAGACTATGCTTCCTCCTAGATAATCAATCTCCATTGCGCTGATAGACAATGGGCCTAAAAATAATCATATATCTGGAGCATTGATATCTAATGAGCTTCAATGAGATATCATTTTATAAATGATCTTAATCTTTGTACAAATCAAGAAAAGAGGCAATGTAATGTGCAAAAAGAGTGCTGTCAAATCAGCTATGTGAGTTGGTGGTGAGCTCATGAAAACCACATTGTGTGAGTTGGTGTTGAGCTCATGAAAATGACATTATATGATTTGTTGGTGAGCTTGTGAAAACTAACAATTTTGCTAGTGATCTTTAAAACCAGTGAGTTTGTGGTGAGCTCATGAAAACCATGTTGTAATGGGTTATTTGTGAACTCAGGAAAACCATCAAGTTTGCTAGTGACCTTTGAAACCAATGAGTTTCCTTGTGAGTTCATAAAACTAAAAGAGTGTTGAGGACACTTGCTTATGCCTGCTAGAGCATAAATCCAAAAGAGTGTCGGGGTCACTTATTCATGCCCCCTAGAGCTAGAATCTAGAAGAGTATCCAGAATACTTGTTCATGCCCCCTAGAGCTGGAATCTAGAAGAGTGTTAGGGACACTAGTGTACTTCCATTATATGGGATATATTGGAACCCAAGGCACAATGAGTTGGTGCCCTTGGAAGAGTGGATGTAGGGACGGGGTTCCCAAACCACTATAAAATTCGTGCTGACTGTGTTTGCTTGCTTCTTCTATCTTTCATGCACTTCATTGTTTTCATTGGTTGCTTGAGTAATTGTATTATATCCTTCATTCCTTCATCAAGCATAATGTTATTACTCACATTATCACATACACACTACAATCTGCTTGACATAGAAATAACTAAGAGAAGTTGAACTTAGAAAGTGAAGCAGTCATATAATCAAACATGGAATTAGATATATACCGCATCACTACTTCCTCTTGGCTCATCAAGTTTTATTTGCCCATAATTTTTATTTGCTCAATTCACCCCTCCCCTCTTGAGCTATTCATCTACATGGGACCAACATAGATGATTCATTTGACAATAATGGAAAGAATGGTTCATTTGCTACTTATGAAAGACAAAGACAAAGAAACTTTGTCTTATGAAGAACTGGACAGATACTTCATCAGTCATAAGTAAAAGATGAGCAATGGTCAGGATGAACCATTTATCTTTGCTCAACATTAAAGACACTTTTTTATATTGATGAAAAAGCCAGCCATTGCAGCTATACCTCGACCAGAGCATATTAAGAAAATAGAAATAATCTTCTCCAAGGACAACACTGTAGGCATTCCAACATACGAGGATTAAGCAAAAGTCAGAGGATTCAAAATAGGTCAATCAGAATGACTTATTTCATTAATGGAGCTCACCTACCTCTAACTAATCTAAGCCAAACCTTCCGTGAGGTGGAATTGGACTCTGATGGGGAGACTCATGACTTTATGGAGTGTGTTGGATTATTGGAGGTGAGTGAGTAGGTTTGCAAGGAGATGAAGTTTGACTATGATGTGGAGAAGGTTTTGTTGCAGTTGTTGCTTGTCTTTCTGTGCTATTCTTTCTTCTATTGTAGCTATTGAAGATGTTTCCTCCCTTTCTTTCCTGACAGATTCAAACCTTTCTTCTTCTTCTTCTCTCACTCTTTATATAGTGTTTGTTTGCTCATGTTCATCATTTCTTGCTTCTTCCTCCTCTTCCTTTTCTTCTTCATCTCTGACCCTTCTTGGTTGTCTTATCCCTCTAGTTTTCTTAATCACCGTACTACTTGATGGTATGGATATTCCCATCCTTTTTAGTGTTACTTTATCAACTACATTTGAAATTTTGAATATCTATTGGACTTCATATGATAAATCCACCTCTGCCTTTCTCTATTTGATCCATTGCTATTCCATAGAGCAAAGGATGTCTTGTTGATGATTTACTTGATAGGAATGTTCAAACATTAGTTTGGCAACATCCAAACTCTTCTTATTCTTCAATGCCTGGAGAATCTTTGCATTTTTCTCAAAAATATTATCCCTACTTCCAACCTTAGGATGAATTTTGTTATTCAGGATAAGGTTAGCAAGCCTTAGATTTACATCCAGATGCTTGGGATTTAGATTTTTTACATTGTCACCAATAGGCATTCCTGTCAGTTGTGAGAACAATTCTCTTTTAGGTACTAGTCACTCAAATGTTTGTCTTTTAACCAAAGGAAGAGTCAAACATTCTCTAATAATTTTAGGGGATGGATCTATCTCCTTCTCTCCAATGCATGATTTCGTAAGCTTAGGGTTATAATTGCAGAGAAGTATTTTCACCATTCTAGGATAGCTTTTGTATTTGGAACTCATATGATTTTTCCATCCCTGAAAGCTTATCCAATCATAAATTTCCACCTTCATCTTTTCAAAGGTTTCAAATCAATCTACCCTTTACCACCTTTTTATTAACAAATTTATTCATGTAATCTTGGTAACTCTGTTCATCATTTTGGAATGTTACCTCTAAAAATATGTCTTCCCCCACTTCACTTCTTCAAGATGCATGCAGTTCCTCTAACTCCTTTCTACTTCTTTTTTTTTCTAGATGTGGATGCTGGAGTCATCTTTGTAGTTCTTGAGTCCACCATTTCCATCTATCAAGGATTTTAGGGCTTTGATATGGAGGAGCTTGGGGGTTCTTGGCAGCGAGATGAGCAGAAGAAAATGTTGCCAAGAAGACAAGGAGTGGAGAGGAAAAATAGTGAGAATTTGAATCGCGTTCTTTTGAAAAGGTGATTTTTGTCACCATCTAAGACGGAGTTAAAAGAGGGGTTTTTATCGAGTATATCCTTGAGAGCTTCAAATGAATTGGGTGGCTTTAGACAATCCTACAGACAAAGTGGTAACTTCATCTGTGAGTAGATATGAGATAATGGATTTTTCAATTTATTTTTGATCCGAGATATGTATGATTGTCTGAGAGTATGATAATGATTCACATATGATTAGAGGGATTTAATTTACAAAGATTTGACTGCTTAATCTCTTTATAAAACATGCACAAGAGAAGCAATGAAGAATATATAGTTTGGAGCATGTATAGATGATTCAGAATAACATACTTTTAATTTTCATAGGTAACTTAATTTGCATGTCATTCAAAATGATATGCTATCAATTATGAAATATTCAAAGCTTTAAAGAAAATATAAATTTCTTGAAGATTTGAGAATTTAGATTAGAAAGTTACCTCATTTTCTTGTATTGGTATGATACTGAAAGATGCTTACTTGATTATATTCCGCTCCTCTGGATTTTCCTTAAATGATTCTTCTGACTTCTCTTTTCCCTATAACTCCTGTATGGAGTCAATTGCTTGGGTCTTCTGGACCTTGTTAGCTTTGTCACATATAATTTCTAGTGTATATTTAACAAAGCTATTTATGAATGTTCTATCAAGCTTAGTGGGAGACAGAAATTTTAAATTTTCAGAATCTATAATAGATATCATTAATGCATAAAAGTGTGTAAATAACTTATCTATGAGCAGGAATGTTATGGAACGATTTGGCTATGGGAATCTCTTCACAAGTTAAATTTTAGTAGTCAAGATTAACTTACAAAGCCTACTCTGATACCACTTGTTAGTCCCATGTAATAGATTGCTCAAGAGAGGATGGGTGAATTGAGCTTACAAAAATTATGGCCAAATAAAAAATTTATGAGCTAAGCATAAGTTATGATGCAATACTTATGCAATTTTCATGTTTGTTGATTTGGTCATAGTGATTGATTCACTTCCAAATTCAACTTCTCTTAGCTATACTTATTTCAGTTAGGTAATTGTGTGTGTAGTAATATGTAAAATGTGACACAATTATATGCAAAGTAAAATAATCAAGCAGACATAGCACTTTTTATAGTAACCCTGTCCCTACATGAACTCTTCCAAGAGCACATACTCATTATGCCTTGGGTTCCACTATATCCTATATAATGGGAATGGACTAGTGCTCCCAGCACTCTTCTAGATTTCAACTCTTGGGGAGCATGAACATAGTGTTCATAATACTCTTCCAAATCCTAGCTCTAGGGTGCATAAACATAGTGCTCCCAGCACTCTTTTGGTTTTCATGATCTCACAAGGAAATTCACTAGTTTCAAAGACCACTACCAAACTTGTTGGTTTTGTAGACATCACCAATAACTCATACAATGTGATTTTCTTAAGCTCACCACAAACTCATACATTATGATTTTCTTGAGCTCACCATAAACTCATATAGCTGATAAACAACACTCATTTTTGCATATTACATTGCCTCTTTTACCAGGTTAATTTGTACATAGTTTAAGCACGTATAAAATGATATCTTGTTGAAGCTCATTAGACATCAACACTCTAGATATGTGATTAAGATAGAACTTTTAGGCTCATTATCTATCAGTGTAATGGAGATTGATTATCTAGGAGGAAGCATAGTCTGATTGAGAGATGTTGCTCATTTAAACTTTATTCTTATTTTTCTCCCACCCTCCTCAACATTCTTCATTTACACTAACCTACCTTTATATTTCTTCAAAAATTTTTGCCCATTTGAGGTAGCTGGCTTTCTTTGAATGTTGAAGACTATTCTAAATTTTCTCCCATTGAAAAATTATCTTCTTGATAAACTCATTTGTAGTTGAAAATCCTACAGCGCTGTCCTTGAAGAAGTTGCCTTTCCGATTTTAACAAATACCAGATAAAGACTTTTCTACATGATTGACTCTTTCATTATTTTGTAAAGATGCCCATTAAGCTTGAAGGGATGCAACCTCTGAAAGTTGTAACCTTTATCAAAGTTTGGACTACTTTCCTTTGAAATTCTTTTCATCTTCAACTAATCTTGATTTGTCTGGTCTGTTGAATAGAATCTGCTACAAATGAGAGTATGACCGGAGAGTATAGTTTGCGATGTCTGGTATAGGTGGCTTCTACTCTTCTTAATATGCCATATTTTATCTGAGGACTTTGTTTGATCAAGTCTTGGATTGTCTCTCGTAAGTATCGACAAAGTGGCTCTATGTAGATCCACATTATAGACAACTTTGTCTTTGTAAATTTGTCAGAGATCGTTGCAATATTTTACTTCATCTTCTAGTTTGTCTGTTATAAGTGATAGATGAATTATAGAAAGTTCTTCTCTTTACTATTCATTAGAAAAAGTTTTGTTTCACCAAGTGAAGTAGCTTTGTCTGTTGTAAGTAACAAATCACTCTTGTTAGCATGGATAAGGATTCTTCACAACAGATGAAATTTCTTTCACCAGATGAAGTTTTTTTTTCACCAAATGAAGTAGCTTTGTCTGTTAGTTTGTCTATTATAAGTAACAAACAACTCTTGTTAGCACGGAGAAAGGTTATTCACAGCAGATAAAAAGACTTTATCTAATGTTTGCCTATAGAGATTTGCAAATGATAATGCTTGCTGCAGACAAAGTCTTCCAAATGGTTTGTCTGATGATTTGTCTATCATAAGTGATAGATGAAGTTCTGATGTGCAGACGAATCCTCTTTTTAGTCATTCATATGATGGGTTATTTTGTTAGAATTAACAAACAAACTATTGAGGCATAGATAACTATTTTCTTCAGTGTTGATGGTTTGTCTGTTACAAGTGGCAGACAAACTTGTAGATGAAGATGGTAGATAAAGTTGTTCTTTTGTAGTTGTTGTGCCACTTCTACTTCATCTTCTAATATTCTATAGTGGATTGCAGTCATGTTCCTTGAATTTCTTTAGGTTTAGACAGATTTTATATAGGAGACAAATGCTTGAGTAATTTAACTCTATTTTAGCTCTTCATTTGTCTAAGTTTAACTCTGTTTCATCTCTGCTTCTACAAAATGAATTTTCCTTTGTGCTCCAAACAAATCTAGTTTATACGCAATTTAGTTGACTTGTCTATGGAATGATTTGTTTGAATCTTTCTTATACAAATGCTCTCAGATACTGACTTTATTTTTATGAGATTTGTTCAATCAGTCATTGAGACTTGAACTTCATAGCTACAGATACTATTTGTGGCTTCTTTTCAATTTTTCAGTGTCATTCCTTCTGAGCATTCTTTTCTTCTTTCTGTCAATGGATTTCGCTTGCTAATATATTCTTTGTATATGTTTTCCACTGTATTTGAATTCCTTACCTATATATTTATATCTATTTCTACAATGCTTGGTAACACAATTATTAGTACCACAAATGTTTACTCATATATTGTTGTTTATCATCAAAACTTGGTTGTTTACCATAAGCCTCATTTGGTTCAACATTCTCCCCATTTTTGATGATGATAAAACATTTGAGTGAAATTCCTTTCAAGAGAGTAAAAATATTTATTAGTATAGATTTAAATGAAATTTAAGCATGAGTAAGTGTATTATGGATCCCCCAGACTTAGTGCATAGTTTTTAAGTTTTAATTTATCTCATGTGGCTCGGCACCCCCTAAGAAGGGACTATAGTTTTTGCTCTATAATTTTATTTTCAGTTCGATTTTCACTCAAGTTACACTACATTTGCACTATATTTCTCCCCATTTTGTCATAGCCAAAAAATAAGTCATAAAACAAAAATGGAGATTCGACATTATAAGTGAGGATAACAAAAAGGAATATGTCCAAAAATAATTTCATTGATGTGTGACATATATAGTGTATGATAAAATACATTAGTGTCCTCAAATCAAAGCATGATTTTGAAATGATTTCATTATTCTGATGGGAGTTTCACATTAAGAGCCTTTGGAACATGAGGGACAAGTTTATTTCACCTAATGTAGTTCGGATCCATCAGTATTGGATAAGGAAGAGGTAATCCTTGATCCCTACTTCCTTATTACCAGTTGTCTAGCTTTCATAAAGGGTATGAGTCAGAATGAGAGGATCGACAGCTGAGGAGGCTTGCCATGACAAATTACTACAATATTGGCATCTATTCAATATCTGAGAGTGGCATACGTCATGGAGATTGTGCTAGAAGGAAGAGATATAGATTCAGCTCCTTGAGTATTGCTTATTGAGGGCCTAGAGATTGAAACTTTGATCCTTCCAGAATGTTGAGCACTGAAAGGAGGTTGATGTGTGGTAGAAGGGAATGGTTTAACATGAGAGAGAGCAAGTGTTGTAAAAGGAGATGGTTCACTAGGCACGCTAGAAAGAGTAGGTATTGTAGAAGGAGATGGTTTAGAAGAAGCAAAAGTTGTAGAAGAAGATGGTTCAACAGGAGGAATATGACTTATAGAAGGAGAGGGTTCAATAGAAGTAGTATTTAGTGATAGTTGTGAGAATTTATTTAGTATCTAATCAATGATTTTATCTCCATTTGGAAAGAGGTTTGGGTTTGAAAGTTTTGGTTGGACCTTTCATTATTATAATGTTGTCAAGATTATCTTGATCTTCAAAGTTTGGAAAAGCAAGATCAAAGAGAGTGAAGGATTTATTTTGTGATTGAAGAGTGATGGAAATTGTTTGGTTTATTAATTGTTTATGTTCAATTTCTTCTAGGGTCATTTTTAATTTTTGATTTTTAGAAATTGAAGAATTGTGTTTTGGGAGTTTGGGGCACTGGAATTGATATGATTTCGGTAAGAAAGGCATGACTTTTGGTGGAGTGGTTTGACTGATGTTTGAGCGAGAGAGGTGACTGAGAGGTGATTGGAGATGGATGTGAGGATTTTTAAATTTGAACAAGTTTGAATGAGGTGGATTGATTGATGGTCTGTGGAGGTGAAGTGGGATTTTCTTGGGATGAATGTTTCTTTGAGATGGAATTTAATAATTTTAAAATCTTACTAATTGGAATTGTTTATTAAGATATAGAAGACACAATGTTAGACCTAGGAAATTCTAGTGGAAGATCTGTGGTAATGTATGAGTGGGAGATGGAGATTTGTGAGTTGTGTGATATGGCAAGAGTGGAGCAGGAGATAAGTAAGGTGATTGACGAGATGGAGAGGCTGAGTGAATGTTTATAACTGGTGAGGCAGGAGTTGGCTTCTTTTAAGCTTTGATGGATTCCATTAAAGAGCATAGGGTATCCATCTTTTTATCTAATCAATCCATTTTGATGGTCATAGATGCAGCAAACATTTCAATATTTTGAAGCCTGCTCTTAAGATTTTGTGAAGTGTGTTGGGTAAGTGGATATGGATGAATAAGTATGGAAAGAGATGGAATTGGACTGTGATGTGGAGACTCATGGCTTTGTGGAGTGTGCTGGACTGTTGGAGGTGAGTAAGTAGGTTTGGAAGGAGATGAAATTTGACTATGATGTGGAGAAGGTTCTACTGTAGTTGCTGCGTCTCTTTCTAATGCTATTGTTTATTCTACTGCAGCTATTGAAGAGGTTTCCTCCTTTTCTTCCCAAATGGATTCAAACCTTTCTTCTTCTTCTTCTTTTTTTTCTTCTTCTCTCACTCTTTGTATTGTGTCTGTTTGCTCATGTTCATCATTTCTTGCTTATTTCCTCTTCTTCCTCTTCCTCTTCTTCTTCTTCTTCTTCTTCTTCTTCTTTTCTCACTCTTTGTATTATGTCTGTTTGCTCATGTTCATCATTTCTTGCTTATTTCCTCCTCTTCCTCTTCTTCTTCTTCTCTGACCCTTCTTGGTTATCTTGTCCCTTTGGTTTTCTTAATGGTTGTACTGCTTGATGGTATGGAAATTCCCATCCTTTTTAGTGTTACTTTATCGACTATGTCTGAAATTTTGAATATCCCTTGGGCTTCATATGATAAATCCACCTCTGCCTTTCTCAATATTTGAGCCATTGCCATTCCATCGGGCAAAGGATGTCTTGCTGATGATTTGACTTGATAGGGATGTTCAAACATTAGTTTGGTAACATCCAACCTCTACTTATTCTTCAATGCCCAAAGAATCTTTGCATCTTTCTCAGAAATATTATCCCTACTTTCAACCTTAGGATGAATGTTGTTATTCAGGATAAGGTTAGCAAGCCTTAGATTTACATCCAGATGCTTGGGATCTAGGCTCTTTACATTGTCACCAATAGGCATTTCTGTCAATTGTGAGAACAATTCTCTTCTAGGTGCTAGCCACTCAAATGTTTGTGTTTCAACCAAAGGAAGATTCAAACATTTTCTAATAGTTTTAGGGGATAGATCTGTTGGTCTCTAACTGAATGGTAGCTTAAGAGGCAGGGGTGAATTGAAGTTTTAAAAATTTTGGCCAGTAACTTAAGAGATGTGCTTAAATTAAAATAAAGAATAGCTTGCAACGCATACACCCAAAATTTTTATAGTGGTTCATCCCTTCCTAGGTTCCGACTCCACTTCTCTAAGTCAGTTTCCTTTACTGAACTCAGGTTCTACTATAACACTTATTGGTTTTGCAAGTTCAACAACAACTTACTAGTTTTCCAAGTTCACCAGAAACTCTTACACGTTGGTTTCAAGCTTACCAACTAACTTATATATTTTGGTCATCAAGCTTACCAACTAACTTATACATGTTATTTTTCAAGCTTACCAACTAACTTACTAGTTTTTCAAAGCTCCCTAGAAACATTTACAAACTATTGGTTTTACAAAAACTTACTAACTAACTCTTGTTTTCTCAAATGGAATGTACAATAATAATGCCACTTACTTAGACAAACATGTACGAAAATTAAACCTTAATTGAAAGAACAAAATAAGTAGTAAGATCAGATTTAAAGTTGATGTAAATCTGACTTTGAAGAGTCTGAATGCTTTAGTAGTATTGTAGCAGCTGGAGTTGAATGATGAAAATGTGTGAATGCTCTTTCTTGAGTCAAAGATAATTTTCAATGTAATCTCTATTATTTGTAAGTGTCATCTTAATCCTCTATATATAGTATTGGAAAATTTTAGCCATTTTACTAATTAGGGCTTGAACTAGTCTTGAGTAAAATTTATCCTTATGACTTAGAAATTCTTACTAGCCCTGGAATTTAATCCAGTTGGTTACTACCAGATTTTAACCTTTTTCACCAAATGCCTCAAAGTCAAAATTTATTCTCTTCACTATTTTTCTTCCTTCAAAATATTTGATGAATTTATTGTGAGCTGAAGTGTCGTTATTGAAGATTACCTTTAGGACGTAATCTTCTAGTCTCCTCTTCTTCCTTGAAGTTTCTTCTTCTAAACTTTCTCTTCTTCTTCTTATCCCAGAATTTGTGGATGAGCATTTTGTCCTTTTGCACACCCTTTTATCCTAGCCATTTGTAATAGGTGGGGGATTTTTGGCATAGGGTTTTGAAAGAGAGGGGTTTTCAAAGATTCTGGGATGAGAGATTTTTGAAGATGAAGTGAAATAAGGACGTTTGAAAGACAGCGTATGTAGCGACGCAAGAATTTTAATCACCATTTCTGAAGAGGGGTTCAAAAAATGGAATGAAAGATTTAGAATTTCTAGAGTTAGGGTTTTTTAAATGATATGTAGTTTTTGAATTGTGATTCCAAAGATTTTTAGTGTATTACAATAAGTACAATAGGGCTTCAGAAGTTCTGAGCTAAGTTGTGTTAGAAGTTCTCTAAGAGTGTTATGAAGGGTATATTTTATTATTTCTGAAGCTAGTTACAATCTTCAGAGATTCTGAAGGTGTGAAAGGATTTTTGAGGGAGCTCAGAAAAATTATTTAACTATGGAAAAGACTCTGAAACTTTTTCAGAGTTTCTGACACACATTTGAAATAATTTGAATATTAGAAATATGGCATTCATGAATAGCTTAGTTATTTAGACATGATCTTAGGCATTATTATAATCATAATCATGCGATCATTAACATTATAAAATTATTAAATCATGTAATATGTATTTTATGCACATGGATCTAATATCCAAGTTCTCTTTGAAGTCTAAGATAGTTATAGTCTTTTGGCCATAACTTCCATTTTTCAAATCCAAATATTATGATCGTCATTTTTTGGATAGATAACTTCAAGTTGTAAAACTTATATGTTGAAGAGCTAAATCCATTTCAATTGGTACCAGAAATTGTGTCAAATTTAGTGTTTTTTTTCACATTTAGCTTTTTCAACTTGTATTCTTCATTTTTTAGCTAGTTGTTCATTATCCAAACTCTATTACTTTGCTCCTTTCTCTAACTTGATGTCTTTCATATTTTCTTCATTTCCTGCACTTAATTATTTGTAAATAAATATAATAAATCAATATAGAATTCACTTATCAAGTATTAACTAAATTAAGTACAGATTTATTGGAATCCACTACATTACATCAAAAAAGGATCCAAAACATATATGAATTTAGGTAATAAAACATGGTATATTATGAGCTCATTAGTAAAGGGGAGTGAGAAGGAGTTTTCCTTTTAGAGATTTTATTATTTGAAGGAAGAATGTTAGTTCCAGAAAGTGAGTGATTGTGTGAATGGGATGGTGATTGTGTAGGAAAATGAATAGGTGAGGGAGTTTTCTGAAGTGGTTAATGAGAGAATGTTTGAGAGGAGGAGTATTGTTAGGTTTGAGGTTTAGTTTTGATAGATTCAATTTGAGCATTCAATGCATCAAATTTTTGACACAATGATTCCTAATCAAGTCTAGTTTTAGGTGAAGAGCTGTGTTTTGGTTTTCAAGATTGGTTAGTATGGTTTGAATGGGTAGAAGGTGAGCTAAAAGAATGGTGTCAATATTTTGTGGAATTGAGTAGGTGGGTTGATGAGGTCGAGGTATGGATAAATGTTGTTGAGTTTGGGTAGGTCTTGATAGTATTGCTATTATACTTTCCTCTCTATCTTCTTGTTCTATCTCTTCTTCATTTCTTCTTATGGCTTCTTCTCTTATGTTTGTTGCTTCTTCCATAGTCACTTGTCTATTTCTTCTTTCCTCTTCAATTCTTGATCTCTTTATTTGTTCTTCTTTTATTGGATTCTAAGATATCCAACTTTGTGGAGTTAATTTAAAGCCTATTCTCTTGAATGTTTCTTTGTTTATTGTTGCTCTTTCCATGAACTATTTATCATATGAGGTACCTAAATTTACATGTTTTGATCCTTAATTGACATGATTTCGTTATTTTATATGCACATTAGATAAAATATTGCACTTACTAGAGTTAGTTTGTGTTTTAAACATCAAAACTTATCAAAATGGAGTTGAATATAAAGAAATTGTAACTTGTAGTAAATTTTTAGCATATATGGGGGCTGATTTGGAAAAAGTGTTCAATATGAAAGTTGTAACCCTTTGTTTTACTTTCCAACACACCAATAATTACATGATTTCAACATTAGATGAGAACATTATGGCCAAAATACTAAAGCAGGTTCCTACACATACCATTGGGTGTTGTAACACCCAAGTTGGGTGCCGTAGCACCCATGTTGTTACCCATTTGACATTCCCAAATAGATAGTTGGGGGTTGTAGTGCCCAGATGTGCAGTAACATACTCTTTTTAGCATTGTTTTGTACTAATGTGCAAAACCAAAGTTCTAATCTATAGTGGGGTGCAAATAAACCTTAATTTGGGTTATTTTAAGAGAAATTAGCTAGAAAATAGAGGGGAAGAAACAACCTTGGAGAAGGATCACAAGATTAGAAGCAATTGTAGTGCAAAGCTATAGAGGAAGTGTAACACCCCTAAATTCAAGAAGTTACTTACTCATATTTTAGAAAGAACCTACTAAAAATCCGACATTCTCCCCCAAAATATGAGGGTTTTTAAACCTATGCATACATTCAATCATCCACATATATCAATTACATCCACAAATCATCCTGCATCCATAGTCCCATGGACTAACTACAAGTCTTATGGCATGACAATAGCTAAGAATTAATAATCAATAAATAGTGAGAATTTAAACCATCATCCACTAATAAAGAATCAATAAATGATAGGTCACATAATCCACTAAAATCTCTCTTTAATAAATAATTAAGAGTTAAATGAAGAATGTCACTCCATTGCCGCTAGTTCCCAGTTTAGGCACCAACCCCTGGTTAGGCTCCTTCGTCATGCCTAGCATCTAAAATATAAAAAAAAGTGAGTCTAGGCAAACTTAGTAAGTAAGAATAGCCAGTAAAATAACCTAAGTCACTTGTCAAGTCACACAGACCAACTCATGCCAATTCCAATGCAATCATGTAGCACTTAGTACAAACATGCTCATCATGCAAATATACCAGTATGCCACTAAGGCCATCATTAAGCCACACAGGCTTTACATGCCACACAGGCATTCTATCGGACACACAGGACATCCTCATGCTGCATAGGCAACCCATCAGCCACACAGACAATCCAACAGCCACACAAGCTATTCTGCCACACAAGCAATTATATTTGTCACAGTGCAACCACATACACACCGATACCACATCATAACCACACACATCATGTCGCATGAGCATAGTCATTTTTAACACTACAAGTATTAAATCAAAATTTCAACATAAATGCATGTGGATAAACTTAAATAAAAGTACATTCCATAAATACATCACTAAACATCAATATATACAATAAAACATGGTACCCGTATGCCAACATGTCAGTCACATTCAAACACACATACATTCGGGAGAAGCCTACTTACCTCAAAGAAGATCTATATCCACATCCTCAAGTTTCACACTCGGCTTCCAATCAATTACTTAACCTACAAACATAGCGTGCCTTAGCATTCAATCACATACAATTCAAATGGTATTCTATTCAATTTATAGTATAGATGAAAACAACTAATCCCCTCTTTAGGGTTTATTCTCATGTCATTGACCAATTATACGTTCCTTATTTATTCTAATAAGAATGTATCAATCCCCAAATTGTAATCTCATATATTAACACTTTGGGAGTTCTCCTCAAAATCCCACATCCAGTGTTTTATCCACCTTACTTAGAGTAAATGATAATCTTTATATATCATTTAGGTCATTTCAACAAATAGGGAGACTTAGGAAGTACAAAACAACCCTTTAACATGAAGTTTCTTATTGATACACAATACAATCCCATTTGCATTAGATAATGCCATTGCTCTACTTATGCAGTCCAAACTTTATAACCAACAATTAACTTGAATTATGGTACTTAACTTCTTACAATGGTAGCCTCAACCAAGTAAATTTTAATATGTATTGCAATGAAAGAAAAATTCAGATATATGACACCTCTTCAAGTTACTATAAAAAAGGTCTTTAAGATTCAATCTACATGGAAATTTATGAGATTCCAAGGGTATAAATCTAGTCACTTATTTTCACATTTCACCGACTTAAGATACTAACAATATTCAATATGAAAATTTATTTTAATAACAATCCAACTAAGCACATATCCACCCAAATTATTCTCAAACAGCCCTTACATGTTCAGACAATTTCACATTGAAGTGTTTCAACAAACAGATCATACACGCTCAAAATTTCAACAACTTGTCTCGTGATTTAATCAATTCATGCCATATGCTTCTCATTTCCAATGAAACCAACATTAAATTAACATCATTACTAGGTTATTTGAATCCATGATTCATCTAAATTGTTTTCCACAACCCATTCATGTCCAAGGCATGCTCCAACATCCATATTCACTAGGTTGCTATCATGGACAATAACATAGATGGATTCCATGCCCAGAATCCTCTCCCAAATCATGTGATTAACATATAATTTATCTTCCCCATGAAATCCCAATTTAATCCATGCAAAAATCCTCATTTATAGCCCCTCCAAATGGCATATCCAACCCTAGCAATGAAAATAAAAAAAATGATTTGAGGAATGAAGCTTACCACACATTTGGGCTTTGCCTTTCTCTACAAAATTGCAATAATCCAACTTGATTTCTTCAATCCACACATAAACTGCAATAGGGGACAAGAAACAGATTTCTCATCCACCAATCCACCTCCAAATCAAGTGAGAAATGGTGCTCTTACGTTAGGGTTGATGATGTGCATGAAACAACACAACTTTCTTTGGCAAAATTTCAATGAAATGGGGCATGGAAAGGGGATAGAAAGTATGGGCCTAGGTTGCTACCATGGGAGGTGGGAAGCTCGAATAAGGGTTGAAAATGGAAGATGGTGGTGTAGTTATTCGGGTTGGATTTAGTGCTCTTGTAGTGCACCTAGCATTCTATGCACATACACCATAGTTTTATGAAAGAAATTTACACTTTAATCATGCATGTTTAATATCAACAAACTGATCATTCATAAGTGCATTAAAATGTGTTAAATATTTATGAACCAAATTGGATTTTATCATGAATAAAGTTATCCCAATTAATTTAATCACATAATATTTAATTTACCATGAATTCTGGCCTGCTCGTTAATTAAACCCCAAATATTACATAAAATAAATAAATAAATTGAAAAATCCACATCATAAACCTATATTTATCTCAATGGAGCTTACATATAATTTTTCAAAATTTTTTTGCATAATTAATATGCAATTTTGTAAATTTATCAATTTAATCCCATCCTTCATTTTCCACCAGGAGCAGTTTTGGTGCGTTGGGCATAAGTTTCTCATACAAACTCTAAATTGAGTGTTTTGCATTCAATAGGATAGATAATTTCAAGGGCTATAACTTTCATGTTAGCTAATTTTCCAAATCAGCCCTCATACATGTCAAAAATTTTAATAAAGTGAAATTTTTTGTTATTTTTGGTATATTTCACCTATATAAAAAGCAGTTTTGGTGCATTGATCATAACTTCCACATTTGATATCCAAATTATATGGGTTTAGATGAATTAGAAAGATACTTTAAATATCTACAACTTTCATGATGAACACATTTCCTAATTCAGCCTTCATCCAGTTCAAAAATTAGCCACAAATTAAAGTCTCCTTTTCAAAATTTAAATTTCCTCCCTTTTATGTAAATTTAATTATTTCATCTTGAAATTCCACAAATTTGGCTACATAAGAATATCATCTCATGAAGTTTTAATTTATTGGATTTAAATCCCATTAAAATTAAATAGCTCATATGCACTCATACACCAATCTACCATCCAAACTGTACATATGCACCCAACCATACACATAATTAATCACATACTAGTGCATCCACTTATTTAGTATAAATCATGCATTTAATAATCTTAAAGATATCCCAATTAATTTAATCACATAATAATTTTATTTACCATGAATTTTGGTATGCTCATTAATTAGACCCCAAATATTACATAAAATAAATAAATAATTTGAAAAATCCACATCATACACCTATGTTTATCTCAATGGATCTTACATATAATTTCTCAAAATTAGTTTGCATAATTAATATGCAAATTTTCAAATTTATCAATTTAATCCCATCCTTGATTTTCCACCAGGAGCAGCTTTGGTGCGTTGGGCATAACTTTCTCATACAAACTCTGAATTAAATGTTTTGCATTCAATAGGATAGATAATTTCAAGGGCTATAACTTTCATGTTAGCTAATTTTCCAAATCAGCCCTCATACATGTCAAAAATTTTAATAAAGTGAAATTTTTTGTTATTTTTGGTATATTTCACCTATATAAAAAGCAGTTTTGGTGCATTGATCATAACTTCCACATTTGATATCCAAATTATATGGGTTTAGATGAATTAGAAAGATACTTTAAATATCTACAACTTTCATGATGAACACATTTCCTAATTCAGCCTTCATCCAGTTCAAAAATTAGCCACAAATTAAAGTCTCCTTTTCAAAATTTAAATTTCCTCCCTTTTATGTAAATTTAATTATTTTGTCTTGAAATTCCACAAATTTGCTACATAAGCATATCATTAACCATCTCATGAAGTGTTAATTTATTCGATTTCACTCCCATTAAAATTAAATAGCTCATACACACTCATACACCAATCTACCATCCAAACTGTACATATCCATCCAACTGTCTACATAATTAATCACATACTAGTGCATCCACTTATTTGGTATAAATATTGCATTTAACAATCTTAAAAATAATTATTCAAGAAAATTTATCCTCAAAAACCCTGGAAGTCATAGGAAGATTCAACATTCAATTAGGGTTTTATTGTTTTCATTAATTTCATCATGTTTAGAATACTTGGGATTGTTTTAAATATTTTTATGAGTAGCTAAACTCCTCTTTCTATAAGAGAGATGGATCTTATATGAATATTATGGTTTCATTGATCAGTTATAATATTGCGAGTTCTCATTAATTAATTTGTGATGTCTTGTTGTTAATGCTTTCAATTTATTTGTCATAATAAATAATTTTATATTTGGGATTTGACACTTGAGAGAGGTAATTCAATAGGATCTAAATATTATAATGTAAAATTCTAAATGACTCGAGAGAGATTTTAGGTTTTGTAAAATCACTTGAAAGAATTATAGATCTTAATGATTTCTTAATCTTCTAACTTTTCTAAGGATATCGAACTTGGGATTTTGAGAATATATACTTTTCTTGATGCTGGAGAGAAGTAGTTGAGTGAATTAGAATTCTTGATTTATAAACCAAGAGAATAATCAATATATAACAAGTTGAGAACACCATGATTGAAGCATAATTAAAATTAATCCTCTAGGGCTTCTTTTTCTTGATTTCTTTCCACCAAAGTTTGTTTATTTATTTTTCTTATTCAATTTCTAGTTTTTTATTTTCCAGATAATGTTAGGATTGTTTAGTATAATAGCTAGTGAATATTTGGAAGTTATAGTCCCTATGAAGATGTTAAACTTCTCATCATTTTACTATAAAACTTGACACCATACACTCGCAATTGAATTTTAGTTAACAACGCTGCGTTGATTAATTCTTTGGTGATCAAATCTGAAAATAGTTGTGAAAAATGTATATGCATTTCAAAGCACTGATGAATATAAAAGGGAATACAAAAGACTTATGGATTTCAAAAGACAATGGAACAAGTGTGGTCAAAGCGACTCTGATGGAGATGTCTATTATATTGCTGGCCATCAAGTTCTAGATTGCCTCACTCAATCAAAGTTTCATAATAAGACATCTCCAAGTAAAACTCAATCTAAGTTTCATAATCAGACTTCTGCAAGTAATAAAGATGATTCTTCTTACATATCTGGTCTTAGATGGATTAAAGTACTTCATGGAAAGCGGATAGTTCATGCATTGAGTATGATTGTCATCAATAATCCAAAGCTTAAACTAGGTGAAATTTGCATTCTTGAAGATATTTCAGAAAAATTGTTGATTCCTGGGCATGTGAATTCAAGGAACTTGAGAAAGCTTCAGAAATATTGCAATTCTAGTGTGTATCAAATGAGGGAGGGCTATGTAAAGAGCAAGAATGTTCTGATTCTGTTAATGCATCATAGTGAACTCTAGTTAGGTGATATAGTATGTAGATCATAGTGAACTCTCAGGCTTAGTATAAATCCTTCTTGTTGTGCACCTTTACTTGGAGATTTTGATGGAGATTGCCTTCATGGTTATAAATCCCAATCCATCTTTGTTAGAAAGGAACTTAAGGAACATATCTCATTAGATAATCAACTATTTAATAGACATGATGGTAGGAATCATATTTTTGAGTTGAGATAATTTTGGTACATGCTCCACTTGCAAACACTTTCATGTAGTCATTATCACTCAATTATGCTCATAAAATTACAAAATACTTTGGAAGGACAAACACAATGGTTAGGGCCATGCACTCTAAAATTTAAATGTTATGTGTGTGAAATAATATGTGCATATGATGATGTGTTGAAACATTGAAAATGATATGTTAGGGGTAGTTTAGAAATTAGAAAACTTAAGAAATATTCATTTCTGGGAGGAAAGACACTTGGTCCCAGACACCTGCACTATAGTCGCCTGGCGATTTGAAAAGGCAAAATCAATGCAATGTTTCAGTTTTAGTTTTAGTTTCATTCTCATTCTCATTCTCATTTCGCCTACAATCCCAAACACTCCAAAATCATCATCTCTTTTGGATTTCCATCCTCATTATCTATTTTCCCACTATCCATGGCTCCAGAAGTGGTTGTTTCTAAACCTCAAAGGGGAATGAAGAGGCTAAGAACAAGAGGATGAGCTTCGACTTCCCGAGCCTCCACATTAGGAGCCACATCTAGCTCAAGGAAAGTTCACTTCACAAGCGACTCTCAAGGTAATCCCACTCACACATCACCTATGCATGCTCCCGATAGAGAATAAGAGGAAGTTAGGATGAATACAAATGAAGGGAGTGCAACACTGTTTGATTTAAACTCCCTACCTAAACAAGTGCATGGGAAAAAGGTTCCTATAGAAAAATTTGCACCAAGGGACTTACCTGATTAATATTTTGGCATAGATGGAAGAAAGTTTAAGTTTTATACTACCATGTTAGCAAGGCCCTTCCATGTCCCTAGAAAGATAGGTTTCAATTTCTTGGACTAGTGCAATTCAAGCATCAAATCTATGATCAATTATAAGGGATGGAGTAGACTGCTAGAATATGACACTTCAATCTTTAATGAGCTTATTTTGATATTCTACTTCAATTGGAATCCAAGAGAGCATGGTACTAGTGTGAAGGGAGTCAACATCCGATTTGGTACAAATCTTATCTCTCCAAAGTGACATATGGGAGAGATACTAGGAGTTCCATATGATGAAGAAGAATCTGAATTGAAAGGTGAAGAGTTCTTCAATGCTCTCTCAACCGAGATAGTTTATAACATAGCTCATAGACATATGAAGACATCAGACATGACCATAGAAGTTAGAATGTTAAGAGGGTGTTAGAGTTAATGATCACTCCTAAGCTTGTAGTTACAGACCAAGTTATAGTTAATGAAGCAAGAGTACTCTACATGATCTACAATTACAAGAAGGTCAGCTTGCCCAAGCTAATTCTAGATGCATTCAGTTATTCCTGCTAAGACAGATATCATTGTACCTTATGGGATGTGGTTGAATAATGTATTTGAGCATTTCTCTCTACCTATTCATGGAGAGGTTAAACTTTACATCTCTACATAGAAAAAGGACTAGGTTAGCAACACAGTCTTAAAGAGAATGTATTTTAGAAAAGCACAATATAACCAAGAAATGGAAGATAAACACAAAAGAGAAATGGAAGAAGATGAGTTTGATGAGAAGAGTGGTGCATCCTCTTAGGGGGAGCAAGGAGAAGAAGAAGAAAGAGAAGAACATGTGGAGAGAGTGGCTAGTAGCATACAACATGCATATCCTCTTCATAGGCCACACCACCAATTCATACGCCTAAGCAATCATCTTCCTTCACTACACTAGCCACAGATGTTCGAGAGCTCAGATAAGAGGTTGGGACTATTAGACAGGGCCAACAATGTATGATGAGGGAACAAAGTCATATCTAGTAGCAATTGAACTTGCTGCTATCTCACTTTGGTATTCCTAGTCCTTCTCTCACCACTTCACATCCTGTGGGTGATCTCATTCCACCTATTCCACCTACTGATATATCTTTAGTTGAGCCCCAAGATCTAGAACCCACATTCACTAACACTCAGGGGGGTTCTAGCACTCATTTATCTCAACCTACATCTAAGCATCACTTGGTTGCTTCTCTAGCCTCAGATGCTTGAGTAAAATGGGGAGAGAAGATTTGGTTTTGTGGGGGAGAAGAGGAGAAGATGTGTTTGATTTCCTGTTTATGATTTTCATTATGATTCACATTTTGACAGAAATTGTAGTGGGTTGATTCTACTTTTGCTTGAATATGAATTCTTTGAAAATTTGATCTAATATGGATTCATGGAATGATATTAATTTTGATTTGCAATGGCTTATGTTCTCATTATTATAACTAAATTTGGAATAATAAATGTTTGTTTTGGAATGGTATATTTCAGGTTTTGTGATTAATACATATTGGAGATTGGTTTATGTAAAATAAATAATCCTTTAGCATCATAATACCTATTGAATGATGATTATTAATTTAGATGGGGAGCATTTGAAAGTCATTTTTGATATGCCAATTTTAGCGACCTAAACACACTATAGGTGCCAGAGAAGAGTTCTACTGAAATTCAAGTAATGTCTCCCCTATAATTTGAGGGTTTGCACCTATTCAACAATTCTCATACTCATACACACAATCCCAGAATCAATGAAAACAATCACAATGTAATGACATTGGCTTCCCTGTACCTATAATAGAATTCATGCACAAGCTCACCTAGGATACAATGGTCCTCAAAGCATGAAATATGGATCTCGTAATTATGATATGTCAAGTATAACATTCCCACATAGTCTAATACATCAAATTCATAGTCTAAATCTTTTAAAATAAACAATAACTGTGAAATATTCAAAATGGGATTCCTAGGGTCTACCAAGTCATTTGTGAATGTGAGGTAACCTGCCTAGACCCCCCCATGAGCACCAAACCATAGTTGGGCTCCACCATTTGCTCTATCAACTAAAAACCACAAAGAAAAATAGTGTAACTCTAACAAGAAAGAAATCAATGGTAAATAATCAAGTGAAATGGCATACTCAAATCCATAATAATGTAACATATCTCACATCCATATATATGTCTATATATTTTTGTTTCTTTTCCTTATAAGCCACTAAGGCATCACCATATAGGTGAATGTTCATTATGCATCATACAGGTCACAAAGATCCTGTAATTCATACAGTAATATCACAAGGCACTAAAGAATCACTATATAAGTGAGTGTTTGATAAGCTTATAATTTTCCATATCTTAATACCTAAATTCATATATTTTGGATCTTCAATTGGCATGATTTTATTGCCTTATAAACACATTTGATTAAATATTGCACTTAATGGAGTTAATTTGTGTTTTAGGCATCAAAACATATCAAAAAGGAGCATTAAAATGGAGATGAAGGGAAAGATCATATGGCTAAAGATGGAAGCTATATTTTAAGTTGTTCAAAGTCATAACAAGGTGGACAAAACTTGGGAGCTATGGTACCCACAACATTGCAAAGACAATCTACCTACAGAGTTGCGTATGAAAAATAGGCATCACTTTGAGGCCATTTTTGGTATAGCTAGAGACAAATTTAGCAAAAGTGTTCTCCATAAAAGTTATAGCCCTTCAAGTTAGATATAAAAAAATATTACAAATCATAGGATTTGGAATTGAAATATGAAAGTTAAAAACACTACAACTATCTTAGTCTTCAATCTCGCTAAAAGTAACTTTAGATGTATAGAAAAAGGTGTTACTTGTAATCCAGTTTTAGCATATATAAAGGATGACTTAGAAAACATGGTCAACAAGAAAGTTGTATCCCTTGAAATTATCTTTCCAACGCATTAAGAATAAAGTTATTCCAAGATTGTATGAGAAAATTATGGATGAAACACTAAAGTTGTATCTAGTGGATAGCAAGCAGGG
Source organism: Pouteria campechiana (assembly GCA_036873735.1). Lineage (NCBI taxonomy): Eukaryota > Viridiplantae > Streptophyta > Magnoliopsida > Ericales > Sapotaceae > Pouteria > Pouteria campechiana. The sequence goes on from JAYJMB010023529.1 coordinate 27,925, forward strand.
GCTGCAGCACCCAAAAATGATGCATGTTGCCAAAAATTGGGTGCCGTAGCCCCCATAACATTTTTTGTGGATAGAAAATGGGCACCGCAGTTCCTAAGAGTGTGCTAGTCAGGTTATTTTTGGAATTTTGGATGCTTTATAAATTTCTCATTTGATATATAAATCACATGATTATTAATTAATTGGAAAGAAATTGCAATATGTACATTTTTAATGTTGAACACTTTCTCTAAATCATCTTGAATATGTGCCAAAAACTGCCTTCAAGTAATACCTATTAACGCACATCTTTTCAAAAAATATCTAGAGATAGTTGTAGTATTTTAGCCATAACTTCCTCATACTAACTCTGAATCATGTGCTGGTTGATTTTTTGTCAGATAATTTGGAGGAATATAACTTTTATGTTGAATACTTTTTCCAAATCAGCCTATATGTACACCAAAATTTGACTTGAACTGCTACTGAAATATTACAATTTTTCTTGCACGTGAAGCATCCAAAAATAAAGGTCCTTCTTCAATTGAATTACTGCACACACATCACACCATCTGATTTGCATACAATTCACATTAAAACTTTCAAAAATACTTTGAAAATAATATGCGGAAGTTCTAATTGAATTGCAATCGAAGTAATGACTTCATATTTAAGCAACTGATCTCAGCCATGCATCTAGCAATCTGTCTACTAGCTATACACTTCATAATTGGCAACATAATCCCACTTTATCATCATGATTAACGCTTAACTAATGGCTAGGATTAATGCTCCCATAATGGTATATGTACTCATGAAGATTGCTTTGCCAAAAAATAGCACTTTTTTGCCCAAATTGACCTAAATTTCACCAATTTACTTGAAACAAAACTTAAATCTATTGAGTACATTATTTGATTTAATGTAGATATAAATCAATGAAATCATGTCGATTGAAGATCCAAAACATGTAGATTTAGATATTTAAATATGATAGATTATGAGCTTATCAAATACCCCCAAACTTAGCTTTTGATCGTCTTCGAGCAAAGTAGCAACCAAAACTCAAGAAACAGTTAGGATAGTTTCTCTTAATCAATCAATAACATGCCAGACAAATTACACATGTACATAGATTTTATTCAAGATAATTGCCAAGTAATCTCATGAAACTCATGCCTCATCAATCCTTTCACGAAGTGAGAATACGTGAGTGTGCTTTGAAAATAATGTTACATGCATGTTTTTCAATCAACAATATACAATTCAGTGATTCTAATAATTTCCATGAAACATTCCATAAGCTTGATTTTCCTAATCTCTCTCCACTAATGTAGACAACTCTATTCACTTGGATCAATAGGTTTTTTTAAACTACTAATGGGGCCTTGGGTTTAGCTATAAAAGAAAATGAATAAGGATTCACTAAGTAAGAGATCATAAATAAATTTGCACATGAATCTTCACTATGTTGACTTTTGTTTGGAGGTTCTCTTTGTTTATATGGGCTTTATTACTACCACACTCCTAAACAAATTTTCTTTCGAGTTCTTGGGATGTGATCCCCCCCAATTGAAAGTTTAATCCTTGTTGATTCTTTTCTTTTTGTCATTTTTCTTCTTCTTTTGCCATTCTTCTTTTCAATTCCCCCAAACTTAATTTCCTTTGCTTCACTCATACCTCTCTAACAACCATATATATAGGACATATCTCTTATAGGTCAAGCATGGTTTTTTAGGCTGAAAGGGTCTAGATGATGAGGCTAAAGAAAAAAATTGAATGGTAGTCTTTCACATACATTGCATATGCCATTCTTTCATTAAGGTTCAAAGGGTACACTAGTGAAGTGACATGATGTTCTAGGTTAGCTTGAAAGTCTCAAACTAATTAAAGAATGCCTAAACCATTTCCAAGTAAACATGTTGTGTAGGATTTCACCTCAAGGGATAATCAAATAAGTTCTAGCATACTAGTGTTAACCAAAATATGTCATTGAATTTACAAAATTATCAACTGATCAATATACACTTCACATGATCATGGCTTAATGTTCTCAAAACAATTTGATCAATCTTAAAAGAAGAAAGACTTAACATAAGAATTATTCGATCACAAGGTGGTGCCTATCCTTCTTTCTAAATCATGTCTAATGGCAATCAAAAACTAAGCACATGTTACTGATCAATAAGAGAGAATCCTATTCATTATTAATGTTTTTAGCACAATTTGCTCTTGGATTTTCTTATCTAAGTCATCAAAAGTGTATCTCATCAAAAAAATTATACCTAATTTTCAAAAAGAAAATTCAACAAAATTGAATGCAAATCTAAATGTAAATCCTAAATTGAACATTGTCTTCAATGTGAAACAATGAAAGAATTTTAAGATCAAGGGTTTCTCTGAATGAAGTACATTCTCATCCTCTTCTTTTGGAGATAGCTTGGCCTCATCTAAAGGTTATTGTGTTCTTCTTAAAATTGTAACATGAACATCTCCCTCTTAAAATATAGTTGCTTTTCCTTTCTAAAGATAGAGTTCCTCCTGCAAAACACATAGTAACAAGAAATAAAAAGAAAATCTATCCTAAAAGTAAATAAAATAAACAAATAACTAATCTAAATGCTAAGAAAATAAAGAAAGTTCAGAAAGCTTGGGTGCCTCCTAAGAAACGCTTGATTTAAAGTCTGAGCCTAACTATGACTTTCGATCTTTGAATTGAAATTTAGCTTTTCAATGTTCGAGTTCTTTGAAACTTGATAAATGTAAAATTTATGTGCTCCCAAAATATCATTGAATGATGTAGCATCTTCTAATTTATCTCCTTCAACTATGTTTATGGGCTCTACTGAAAACTCCTCCATCATTCCATCTATTCCATTTATCTTGAAGCAATTCTTATTCTCGTTGGATAGCTCCATCTCTTCGAAAATATCAAACTTCATAATATAATCTTAGAATTGCATTGGATTTTCTTTTCCCATACCTACAAAAGAAAAAGAAAGAATCATTGGAAAGAATGAATCATTGCCTATAGATGTATACCTTAAAAAAAGAGGGAATGGCTTCAGTCTAGATTTTTCATTGATCTCCTCCTTTACTGAGCCTTCATTAAGATTTTAAGTCATCTCACTAACTTTTTCTTATGGGAAGACATCTAAAGATAGAATTTACTCATTGCCATCGAATAGTTTTTCAACAACTTTGTTCAGCTACAAACGCCTAGGAAAAGGGATAGGAGGATGGTGTGCTGTCGTAGGCAACCAAATTTAGAACTATGCTCCAATTAAATTACTTGTAGTATTGTGAGTAAGTGTCAATCCCACGGAGAGTATCTAGTTTATTTTTATGCAATATGATCAAGAATTGGGGATTTTGAGAGTAATGAAAGCAACATTGTAAAAGAAATCTATTAGAGAAGAAAACCTTGGTTCAAATCAACATTCACCATCATAATCTTATAGCTGATCATTGATACAATTATAAATCAATTCATACTTTGAATATTCACCATTTAAATTATTTTTCCTCTCTCTCCTTTGACATATTTAATAAGAAACTAGTATTCTAATTAACCCTAACTACTAAACAACCCCAGACCAGTGCTAAAGGTTTAATCTAATAGCAACCTTAAAATTTGTAGAGATTTGTGCCCTAGCAAATTATTAAGCCCTAGTTGCTTCATAGATAAGAGTCATCAAACAATTATGGATTCGATATCTAATCTAGCAATAGATTGTAATGAATAGTAAACTAATAGACCTCCTAGCAATTAAACACAACAATCATGAAAATAAGCATAAAGAATACTCAATACTCAAAGTATATCTTGAACAATTAAAATAAATTAAATCTCACAGTATATTGATTATGAGGCTTTTGTCTCCTTAAACCAAGAATAAAACTTTAGTCATGTAGGACCATTAAATTACAAATAAAATAAAATAGAAAAGAGAGAAGTATAGAAAATTGCCAAAATATCCTCCTCAAACCCTAGCAAAAGAATCCCCAAAAACCCTAGGGAATTGCTATTTAAATAGAGCTAGAAATATGCAAAATTCCCAAAATTTGCAGAATCTAAAAAGTATTGGCTAGATGCTAGTGCCAATGGTGCCACCATGTTGTCCGATGATTGGGTAGTTAAAGGGGTGTTGGCGTCGATGGCGCCGGTCTGCTGCCTCTGGTGCTTCTTTGCTCCTTTGCTTCTCCTTTGTACTTCATTATACCTTTTACTTTCTTCCTCTTAGTTGCCCTTGATATAGTCTTTATCTCTTAAACTCCTAACATAAAAGTCATAGAACATTTTCTTGTGTTTCCATAACATCCTTAATCATCTTAATCGGAGGTCGGATGAGAGATTTATGCTCAAAATATGGAGTGATGCTCAAGTTGTCCAAAATCCTTCAATTGACTTCTTTTTGCACTTAACCACTCTAATTGTCTCCTAAATCAAAATATAAGAATAATGAATATATTTAGGAATCAAATAGGTTCTAAAAGATTAAGTATTAAGGAAATAAAATATGATATTTTGCGTTCTCATCAAATTCTCTCATACTTAACTTTTGCTCGTCCTTGGGAAAAACTCAAATTGTCTCTCTCCCAAAAGAGCATTAAGGTTGCAATTATCATAAACAAAGAATAACCAAACTATTCAAAACTCATAACACTTCATGAACAACTCATTCTTACATAACTTACAATCACTTAGTAAGCATTCTCTCTTGAAGATGGATTAAACTAGTAGAACCCTCATGGAAATAAACACTCTACTTTCATGTGTTTGAAGGGTATATGCCCTGTTCAAATTCATTCCAATGAAAATAATCTACCATAAGTTTGCATATCTTCTCATTCTCCATCACTGGGATCACATGTATATCATGAATCATAAGAACTTTTCATGGGTTGTAATTAGGTTTAGGGTAAAGGTGAGAAATATTTGGGAATGTAGCTCAAAAGCCATTGAAATTAGTGAAGCACAAATAAATCAACTCAATCTCAAATATATAAGACATGTAGAGCCACTTATTTCATCCAACATCTTTCACCTTTGAATACATGATGTATAAACATACCCCTTCCCTTGGAATTTTGATGTTTTATTTTTATTTTCTCTTGTTCTTTCACTTTGACATTTTTTCCAATTTAAAGAACAACCACATGTTCTATTTCACCAATCATAGCCATTTTACAAATTTTGACACCCCCCGCACTTTATTTCTTATACACCCATATATAGCACAATGATAACCCATGCTCAACTAGATCTATGGCTTGGGTAAAGATATTATTTTTCTAGGTTTCAAGCTTGTAACAAAGATTCATAATAAAAATCTATAAAGCTCAAAGGGGCTCAACAAGAAGAAAAATTAATCATAAGATATGTTATTTTGCTCATGTAGCTTATAACAAAGAAGGTCTTAATCATGTTCATTCATCCATGTGTCAATGTGATCTCAAAGAGAATCAAGACAAATTCTAGAGAAACAAATCCATGGAAGAATATCTCTCATGAAGAAAAACAAATGAGACTGATGTGGATATGTCAGTCTAGAGGCATAAAATCTCACCAACTTTTGTCTACAAAATTTAGTCCTCACCATTCTCAAGGAAAATAACTAAACCAAGCAATTATAAATTGAAAGATTACATAATCAATCATGTTATGAAATTTTCAAGCTTAGTTGAATCTTGCTCATGACATCCTCAACCTCAAATCATAGGAGACCACCAAAACAAAGGGCAAAACTAACTCTATCTCTCAAATTTATTATTAATATTATTATTGTTATTTTATATATAAAGGTAAAAATAAAAACAAAAATACAAAAATATGACCTAAACCTAAATTCCCTCCCCCACACATAAAACTTACATTGTTCCCAATGTAAGGTCAAATGCAAAGAAGATGCAAAAATAACAATAATATAAATGCAGAAATAAGAAAAAAAATAAGAAAAAGAAATACAAACTCCCCTTGGGTTGCCTCCCCAGTAGCACTTTTGCTTATAGTTGTTGGCTCGACTCACTACATCTTTCTTCAATTTGGAGCAATTGCAAACTGAAAATAATGAAGCATGCATGTAGATGGGTCAATTCCTTTAATATCTTTTATTATCGAACTGATAACCCTCTTATGTTCCTTAAAAACTTGCATAAGTCTTTCTTCTTTTAATACACTAAATTTATTGGACATGATCACTGGCAAAGTTCCTTCATCTCCATGGAACATGTACTTGATGTGTTTGGTAAGAGGCTTCAACTCTGGAATGGATGCCTACAAAACAGATGGTAAAAGGCTCTTGTTAGAAACTGGTAACTCAATATAAGGATCATTACCTGATTTTGGTAACTTTGGAAAGTCATCTAATGTTGTGATAGTTTCCTGCAAATCAATACTCAAAGGGAACATCTCATTCTCCTTCTCAAGATGTTTACTGATGGCAATTTCTAATTCATCATTTTCATCAAGTTCAAAAACTTCCTATACACAAGAATAAATCACATCAATTGAGTAAATAGAGTCATCATTAGGATATTTCATGGCATCATAAATGTTAAATTTAATAATTTCACAATCAAATTATATGGTAAGTGTGGCACTCTGAACATCTATCTTAGTCTTATATGTCTTTAGGAAGGGTCTTCCTAATATAATAGGAGTAGTTTGATTACCATTCTCCATATTTAGCATGTAAAAATTAGCGGAGAAGATTAAATCATTGACTTGCACAAGAACATCCTCAACTATACCTTTAGGATAGGCATTGAATCTATCAACCAATTGAATCACAACACCATTCTTATTTAAAGGTCCAAGTTTCAAAGAAGTATATAAAGAATAAGACATAACATTAATGGAAGCTCCTAAATCTAACATGGCCTTTTCAAGTTTAGTGTTATCTATAATGCAAGGGATAGTAAACATATCTATATCTTGTTAATGGATTTTTCTTTGAATGATTGCAAAGACATTCTCCCCTACTCCCACCTTTTCATATCTCTAAAGTTTTTGTTTCCTCCTTATTGTACGTAATTCTTTTAAGAATTTAGCATAATGAAGTACTCGTTTAATGGCATCAAAAAGTGGAACGTTTACCTTGCATTTATTAAAAGTTTTAAATAGATCTTGATATCACTCAATTTTTTGAGATTTTGCTAAAGTCTCAGGAAAAGGTGGTACTAGCTTATATTCAGAAAGAGGTGGAAGCTTACGTTGAGTTACTTCATTATCCTTAGGATTATCTTTGCTTGCAATAATGCTTTTCTCTTTTGTTTGGTCCATTAGTGTAGGAGTTGCTTTTGCTGGAATTTCAACCTCTTTGCCACTCCTCAAAATGATTGCACTCACATTTTCTCTTGGGTTCACATTGTTTGAGAAGGCAATTTCATTGAACTTTGTGTCTCCAGCTGATTCATTGTGGTTATCATCTGACTTACCTAATTTTCCAAACTCCGAATGCTAACCTTTGTCTCCTGTTGGAATTGCAAAGTGTTAGAGGCAAGAGACTTAACAATGTCTTCTAAAGACATACCAAGGTTAGAAGTTTATACCTATTGTTGTTTAGATGGGCATGTCTATTGATACTATTGGGAACTTGGGCAATTTTGAGTGAGAGGATAACTTGCTTATGGATTCCCACAGCTGAAATTGAGATGATCCCTCCATCTTGAGTTGTATGTGTTAGAATAAGGATCATACTTCCTCTTTGGTTATCCAGAAAAACCACCCATCGTGTTCACTTGCTAAATAGATTCTTCTTGAAGAGTTAGGCACATATCAGTTGGATGCCCTACCACTGTAATCCTTCACTGTCTGCATATTTTCTACAACCAATTGACAAATAAGAGAAGTTAAACCTACAATCTATTGTTCAAGGGAGGAAACACTCACCTCATTAACAGGCTTGGATAGAGAGTCAAGCCTATTACCAAATTGTTGTGATTTGGCTGCCGTGTTTGCTATCAAATTCCTTGCAGCTTCAGAAGTCACCAAAGCTCATCTGCTAGCATTATCAATCATACTCCTTTCAGTGGGAAGAAGTGCCTCATATAAATAGTAGATGAGTAACTGCTCACCGATTTGATGAAGGGGACAGCATGCACATAATTTCTTGCAACGCTCCTAATATTCATATAGGGATTCTCCACTATGTTGTCTCACACCACAAATTTCCTTCCTAATGTTGGCTGCCCTTGAAGCTAGAAAATATCTCTCCAAAAACAACCTCTTCATCTCATTCCATGTTGTGATGCTCCTAGATGGTGGATAGTAAAGCCAATCCTTAGCCAAATCCCTCAAAGAGAATGGAAAGGCTTTCAATTTCATTTGCTCTTTAGTCACCCCTGTTGGTTTTATACTCATACACACCACATGAAACTCCTTCAGATGCTTATGAGGATCTTCGCCTGCAAGACCATGAAAAGTGGGCAAGAGATGAATTAGTCCATATTTTAATTCAAAATTAATAGTAGCATCTAAAGTAGGAAACATTATGCGTAAGGGTTGTTGATCTAAATTAGGTGTGATAAGCTCTTTTAAAGTTTGAGTTCTAGCCATGACTTCATCCTTTGCTGAATCAGAATTGTTATCTTCACATAAAGGATCAGAAAATAGTTCATTCTCTTCAGAAACTCTCCAAATTTCTCTCCTTAACCTATGGAAAGTTCTCTCTACTTCTAGCTTGTACTGCGAATCACCTATATTAGAAGATCGAGTAACAGTCATAAATAATTAAGGAGAATTTAATGAATCCTAAAAAAACAAAAATAAATAGGAAAAACACAAAAGCAAAAAATCAACTAGAATGCCTCCCCGGCAACGATGCCAAAAATTTGGTGTGCTGTCGTAGGCAACCAAATTTAGAACCTTGATCTAATTAAATTACTTGTAGTAGTGTGAGTAAGGGTCGATCGTACAGAGAGTATCTAGTTTAGTTTTATGCAATATGATCAAAAATGGGGGATTTTGAGTGTAATGAAAGCAACGTTGTAAAAAAAATCTATCAAAGAAGAAACCTTGGTTCAAATCAACATCCAACATCAGAATCTCATAACTAATCATTGATACAATTATAAATCAATTCATACTTTGAATATTCACCATTGGAATTATTTTTCCTATCTCTCCTTTAACATAGTTAATTATAAACCAACATTCTAATTAATCCTAACTACTAAACAACTCTAGATCAGCGCTAAGGTTTAATCTAATAGTAGCCTTTAGATTTATAGAGATTTGTGAAGCTAAACAACACAAGCACTAGCGGTTGCATTTATTTTAGTCAAATATTCTTCCTAAGATTTCATAATTGCAACAACAACAAATTTTTAAGCCCTAGTTGCTTCGCAAATAATAGTGATCAAATAATTACAGATTTGATATCTAATCTAGTAATAGATTGTAATGAATAGTAAACTAATAGGCCTCCTATCAATTAAACACAATAATCATGAAAATAAGTATAGAAGAATATTCAATACTCAAAGTATGTCTTAAACAATTAAAACAAATTAGATATCATAGTATATTTATTCTGAGACTTCTGTCTCCTTAAACCAAGAATAAAAGTTTAGCCACATAGGGCCATTAAATCAAAAAGAAAATAAAATAAAAAAGAGAGAAGACAAAGATTCTCTGTCAAAACCCACCAAAAAATCCTCCTCAAACCCTATTAAAAGACGCCCCAAAAACCCTAGGGTACTAATATTTAAACAGAGTCAGAAATACGCAAAATTCACAAAATCCATAGAATTTGAAAAGTATTGGCCAGATGCTGGCGCCACTGACACCACCATGTTGTCTGGTGGTTGGGTGGTTGAAGGGGTGTTGGTGCCGGTGGCGCTGGTCTGCTGCCTCTGGTATTGCTTTGCTCCTTTACTTCTCCTTTGCACTTTATCCTGCCTTTCGCTTTCTTCCTCTCGGTTACCCTAGATACAGTCTTTAACTCTCAAAACTCCCAACATGAAAGTTATAGGATTTTTTATTGTGTTTCCAGAACATTCTTAATCATCTCAATTAGAGGTCAGATGAGAGATTTATACCCAAAATATGGAGTGATGTTGAAGTTTTCGAAAACCCTTCAATTGACTTCTTTTTGCACTTAACCACTCCAATTGTCTCCTAAATCAAAATATCAGAATAATGAGTATATTTAGGAATCAAATAGGTGTAAAAAATTAAGTAATAAGGGCATAAGGTAGTGGTAGTTTATAGTTAACTGGAGGTTTAAGAATTGGAAACACAAATCTCCTTGCATTCACCTCCATAGCACCTGCAAAAATGTTAGAATTTTTAATCACATTGCTAACTTCATTATCTATTACCTTACTACCTCTCAATGTTGTGACTACTTTCATTTGCTCAGGCTAACTTGATTGCTTTCTAGATGTGTGACTCCGCATAGCCTCTGCAATCTGCCCCAACTGAGTCTCTATCTTCTTCATGGATGCCTCCATGTTTTGAAATCTTGCTTCATTGTTCTGGAATTGAGTATAGGTTGCGTGGATAAAACTTTTTATGGTCTCTTCTAAAGTTGGCTTTTTTGGTTGAAAACAAGTTCCATCTTGAATTTGATTCAGATTATTGTTCCATGAAAAATAGGGATGACTTCTCCAACTAGGATATTGGTCATCAAGGGGTTGCTAGTTGTAGAAGTTCATTGCATTGGCTTATCGTAAAAATCTGTAAAACTCTACATAGAAGGAATAATATTATATGAGTGGCTAGAAATACCACAAATAGAATATACCTTAGTAGGAATGGGTAGTGTCTCATTCATCATCATTGAGCACATTATATTCATTTTCTTGGCAAGCTCCGATATTTGCATAGAAAGTTGAATGTTAGAATTTACTTCATACATTCCTCTGGGCCTACCTCTAACACTTTTTTATTGTGAGTTTGCTCCAAGCATCACATACAAATCATATGTTTCCTCCAAGGTCTTATCTCACATAGGTCCTCCTGCAGCATTATCAACCATGGCTTAGCATAGTTGTGTCAGTCCATTATAGAAAAATTGAGCTAGCAACTCTAAAGAAATACAACGGTGTTAGGGAACTCTAACACAGATACCTAATTCGTCAAGCTACACTTTGCCACGTGGGATCCCTATTCAAAAGGGACTTCTATTTTCTTAACTTTGCGCAATCCAATATTCATGGGACTGTCAGTAGTTATCTCTACGGAGCCCATTTTCTAGAAAGATTGGGTATCCTCTTTGCGTACAGACTACATATGCATCCTGATTACACACCCATGCTCATCTATAAATACACTCAGGTACGTACCTCTAGGACAGAAGCTCTCTAAGCTCTCTCTCTATTATTCACACCCCCTATTAAGGTCCCTAACTGACTTGAGCATCGGAGTGCCCACGCCGGAATCACCCCCGACGCCCTCTGACGTTTTCTCTATCTTGCAGGATTCTAGGCGGGATCTTCTTAAGAGCTAGATCAGCATTTTGTTTGGGGACAACCTAAGGATTCTAGGTGGGATCTTCTTGAGATACAGATTAGCATTCCGTTTGGGGACAACCCAAGGATTCGAGGTGGGACCTTCTCGAGAGCCAGATCAATATTGCGTTTGGGGACAACCCAAACATTGGTGCCGTCTGTGGGAACCCAACTATGTGGTTACCAATTCCAAGGGCTCTAATTATATAGTTCATGAATCCTTATCTTCTCATTGATTTCTCACTCTTTGATCTGAATAGGTCAAAGGAAAATAGAATCCGATAGGCTAACAAAAATCAGAAGCGACGACAAGCTCCCTACAATCCCGTGACCCGACAGCTCCATAGAAGCGTCCCACAAATCTTCTACTTCCACATCGAGATGTCTGTCTGATTGAGTGCGTTACTCCCATTCAGTGCACATTTTTATTAAGTTAGCACAAGCTCCCACATAAGAGTCGTTGCTTAAAGGTGTACCAGAAAACACGCTCTGCTTGACCTCTCTTGCATTATCCAATCCCTACTAATACACTAGGAAGTGCCTCGAGTTGCTGTTACACCCCAAGTAGACCCCAGTGCGGCAATCTATGAGGGAGAGGATGTAGTGGCAAGCAAAAAAAAGAGTGATTACATGCAATGTACTACAATAGAGCAGATAGAGATCAAGATTGTGTAAACAACACCCAAGATGGTGTAGACTTCAAGAGATAATGTCGTCTGTAATTTTTTGTCTGATCTTATTTTGATATCTAGAATTTCCCAATTGAGTTGGCTCAAAGGAAGCGGCAACACGAAATTAATTGTCTAACTACCTACCGAGATTCTAATAAGGTTCATGAGATTAGGAGTACCTCAAAAATCAAGCAGGCACACAAATAGATGGCTTGGAAAATCATCCGAACGTATCACTAGGAGATTTGACAAAAGAGTATTTTGAGGGAGAGGAAGCATAAACTAAGTAGCACACTGAGTCAATATTTTTCCAAATAGCGGATTTCCCACAAAGGGAAAACATAAATCGAGCAGCACATTAAATCATGATTCTCTAGGAAGCGGAAGAAGTCAAGAATTTTTTTGCAAAGTCAAAGCGTAAACCAAGCATAGATTTTCTAAGAAGTGGAAGCGTAAACAAAGCAGCATTGGCACGGGAGAAAATAGATTTGCTTCTACAAACTGTGCTCATTTTTGGTCAATTATGTCAGTAGTACTTCTTGGTAAGAGTGGTTTGACAATCGCTGTGTGGTAATCTCCTAGGAACTCTCATGGACACTAATCTAATGCTCCTCAGAGTTGGCAATATAATGTTTCCTAACAGCATTAGGACAAAAGCATAGCCAAATATCTTATATCTTCAGTGCAATGGGACCTACTACACTACTTTAGTCTAACCAAGACGTAAGCCGCAGCTTTCCATTGTCCTGAGGCCCAACGGCTCTATGACATCTTATGTGAGACGGATCCGTTGCTTACACTAATTGCGAGATTCTGTGAAGAGCAGATTCGTTAATGTAGTTTGTCATGGAGAGGCGGAGAGATAGATCCAATATTTTAAAAATTGTAGGTTACTGCAGAAAGGCAGACAAAGGATGAGTCTCAGTAAAGACCGCCACATCCACCGATTCCGCAGAATGGAACTGAAGGGCGAGTCTCAGTAAAGCCCGCCATATCCGCCAGTTCTGTAGAACAAAACCAAAGGGCGAGTCTTAGCAAAAGCCGCTATATCCACCGGTTCTGCAGAACGGAACCGAAGGGCGAGTCTTAGTAAAGACTGCCACATCCGCCAGTTCTACAGAACGGAATCGAAGAGCGAGCCTCAGTATAGACTACTGTGTTTACCGGTTCCGTAGAACGGAACCAAAGGGCGAGCCTCAGTAAAGGCTGCCACATCCACCGGTTCCACAGAACAGAACTGAAGGGCGAGTCTCAGTAAAGACTGTTGTATCCGCTGGTTCCGTAGAACGGAACCGAAGGGCGAGCCTCAGTAAAGGCCACCACATCCACCGCTTCCACAGAATAGAACTGAAGGGCAAGTCTCAGTAAAGACCACCGTATCCGCCGGTTCCGCAGAACAGAACTGAAGGGCAAGCCTCAGTAAAGGTCGCCGCATCCACCGATTCCGCAGAACGGAACTGAAGGGCAAGGCTCAGTATAGGCCACTGCATCCACCGGTTCCGCAGAATGGAACCGAAGGGCGAGTCTTAGTAAAGGCCGTTGTTTCCGCCGGTTTTGCAAAACAGAACCGAAGGGCGAGTCTTAGTAAAGACTGCCACATTCGCTAGTTCTGTAGAATGGAATCGAAGAGCGAGCCTTAGTATAGGCCGCTGCTTCCACCAGTTCCGTAGAACAGAACTGAAGGGCGAGCCTCAGTAAAGGCCTCCACATCCACCGATTCTATAGAATGGAACTGAAGGGCAAGCCTCAGTAAAGACCGTCATATCCGCCGGTTCCATAGAATGGAACTGAAGGGTGAGCCTCAGTAAAGGTCATCGTATCTGCCGGTTTCGGAGAACAGAACCGAAGGGCAAGCCTCAATAAAGACCATCATATCCGCCGGTTCCATAGAATGGAACTGAAGGGTGAGCCTCAGTAAAGGTCATCGGATCTGCCGGTTTTGGAGAACAGAACTGAAGGGCGAGCCTTAGTAAAGGCCACCACATCCACCAGTTCCACAAAATGGAACTGAAGGGCAAGTCTCAATAAAGACTACCGTATCCGCCGGTTCCGCAGAATGGAACCGAAGAGTGAGCCTTAGTAAAGCTCACCCCATCTACCGATTCTGCAGAACGGAACCGAAGGGCGAGGCTCAGTATAGGCCGCTGCATCCACCGGTTCCTCAGAATGTAACCGAAGGGCGAGTCTCAGTAAAGGCTTACGTATCCGCCGGTTCCACAAAATGGAACCGAAGGGCAAGTCTTAGTAAAGACTGCCACATCCACTGGTTCCACAGAACAGAATCGAAGAACAAGCCTCAGTATAGGCCGTTGCGTCCACCGGTTCCATTCTACGGAACCAAAGGGTGAGCCTCAGTAAAGGCTGCCACATCCACCGGTTCCACAGAACAGAACTGAAGGGCGAGTCTCAGTAAAGGCCGCCATATCTGCCAGTTCTGCAGAACGAAACCAAAGGGCGAGTCTCAGTAAAGACCACCATATCCGCCGGTTCTGTAGAACAGAACTGAAGGACGAGCCTCAATAAAGGTCGCTGCATCCGCCGATTCCACAGAATGGAACCGAAGGGCGAGGCTCAGTATAGGCCGCAGCGTCCACCGATTCCGTAGAACGGACTCGAAGGGCAAGTCTCAGTAAAGGCTGCTGTATCCACCGGTTTTGTAGAATGGAACCAAAGGGCGAGCCTCAGTAAAAGTCACCGCATCCACCAATTCTGCAGAATGGAACCAAAGGGCGAGGCTTAGTATAGGCTGTCGCATCCACTGGTTCTGCAGAACGGAACCAAAGGGCGAGCCTCAGTAAAGACCGCTGCATCCACTAGTTCCACAGAACAGAACCAAAGGGCGAGTCTTAGTATAGGCCGTCGTATCCTCCAGTTCTGCAGAACAAAACCAAAGGGCGAGTCTCAGTAAAGATAGCTGCATCCACTGGTTCCGCAGAATGGAATCAAAGGGCGAGCCTTAGTAAAGGCCACTGCATCCACAGGTTCCGCAGAACGGAATCGAAGGGCGAGCCTTAGTAAAGGCCTCCACATCCACAGGTTCCGCAAAATGGAACCGAAGGGTGCACTCAAAATGGGTCCGTCAAGTTCTGGCTCTCAGGAGAGAGCTAAAGGATGCGCTCCAATGAGAGAGTCGTCGAATTTACTGCTCCTAGGAGAGAGCCGAAGTACATGCTCCCAAGAGAGAGCTGTCAAGTTCTGGCTCCTAGGAGAGAGTCGAAGTACGTGCTCCCAAGAGAGAGCTAGCTGTCAAGTTTTGGCTCCTAGTAGAGAGACGGAGGACACGCTCAACGAAGAGGGCCGAAGTAAGCACTCCCAAGAGAGAGCTGTCAAGTTTTGAAAAGCTGAGCATTGCATCGTTTACTACACCTATCACATATCGGGAGCACCATTAAGATAGAAATATGTGCAAGTGTTGGAGCATGCACCTAGGATGAAATAAATGAGAAGACAGGTTTTACCATGTCTCCTTGACGGGGGACTGGTGTTAGGGAACTCTAACACAGATACCTAATTCGTCAGGCTACGCTTTTGCCATGTGGGATCCCTATTCAAAAGGGACTTCTATTGCTTAACTTTGTGCAATCCATTATTCATAGGACTGTCAGTAGTTATCTCTACGGAGCCCATTTTGTAGGAGGATTGGGTATCCTCTTTGCGTACACACTGCATATGCATCCTGACTACACACCCATGCTCATCTATAAATACACTCAGGTACTCTCTCTATTATTCACACCCCCTATTAAGGTCCCTATTTGACTTGAGCGTCGGAGTGCCGGGATCACCCCCGATGCCCTCTGACGTTTTCTCTATCTTGCAGGATTCTAGGCGGGATCTTCTCGAGAGCCAGATCAACATTTCATTTGGGGACAACCCAAGGATTCTAGGTGGGATCTTCTCGAGAGCCAGATCAGCATTCCTTTTGGGGACATCCCAAGGATTCTAGGCGGGATCTTCTTGAGAGCCAGATCAGCATTCCGTTTGGGGACAACCTAAACAAATGGTGAGGACATTGAGTCAGTAGCACTTTAAATCTTTCCCAAGCCTCATGGAATGTCTCACCTTCCATCTGAGGTAAAGTTGCTATCTTACCTCTTAGTTTTGCAGTTTTAGCATAAGAATAGAATTTACCAATGAACTTGTCGTAAACTGCATCCCATGTAGTAAGTGATCCAGGAACCAATGACATGAACTAGTTTTTTGTTGTGTCCTTTAGTGTGTATGGAAAATATTTTATATACAATTGATCCTCTATAAGTCCCTACAAAGAAAAAGTTTGAATAGTTACATAAAAATTATGCATAAAAGTTAAAGAATCTTCTATAGCAACACTACAAAAAGAAGGAAGCATATTAAATGGTATATATTTTAGCTCATAATTCCTAACATCAATATCGAAAACAATGCATGAAGGTGATGTCCTAATCGTAGGGCATGCAAACTCTTTCATAAATTATTGTGCTTATTGAGCCATCCTATTCTCTATGTTTTTAGCCATCTATTCTTCTTCCTTGCAATATAGCTCAGCAAAAAGAAAGAAAATTAAACAACTAAAAATCCTAAATATAATAAAATACAACAAAGAAAAAGAAAAATTCTAAATAAATTAATCAAATCAATTTAAAATTAGTTCCCCAGCAATGATGCTAAAATCTTGATGATCAAATTATAATTCCTCGTAAGTGAACGAGTGTATAACATTATAGTGTGCAAAATCAAGGGTCGATCCCATAGAGAACCATTCAAACTAATTCAATTAGATCTAATTACTAAAAATAATAGTCCTAAAAATATGTAATGGAGATTAAATAAATAAATCTAAGCATAAGGTGAAGTAATGGATAACAATAACGAAAAGTAATGTAGAAAACATTCTCAAATTGCAAGAGTCTAGGGACCCAATTTCACCACTCAATGATATCCTTTGTTGCTAGGATGTTGGTATTAATTCATTATTTTGGGTTCATTCTCACTAATATATGATTATTACTATTAGGTGTGCAGGTTTAAATAAAGTATTTTCTCTCATTCCAATTATATATGGTGTGTAGTATAATTGAAGTGAAAACCCATTAAGATCAAAGAACTTCAATCAACCAAATAAATTTTTTTAGCATAAGGTATGTACTATAATCATCTATCCATTCATCAAAGGGAGCTCATAGTTTAGCATATGGTATGTACCTCAACCAGCTCAGATAATCAATCTAATTCATAAAATTGGTCATCAAGCAATCTAATAAATCAAACAATTGCAATAAGCACAATGAATGAAACGAGATAAAATTGAATTATTCAACCAACAATCCTAGTTTAACAAAGAATATAATTGAGGGATACATCATTCCCCTAGAAAAAGAAATTTATTTCATACTAAAAATAATAAAAATAATATTCAAAATACTAATGTTGCAAAACTTGAAATCTCCCTCTTGTACCCTTGTAGAATTCTCTTCCAAAGATGTGTGCTGCAACACTTTCTCCCCTCTTAGTCTCCTATTTCTCTATTAAAAGCCCTTTAAATAACCTAATTTAGGGTTATCTTGCACCTCCATAAGAATTCCTCAAGTTAGTTTATGCATAAAATACGCAATTGCTAAAAATATCATGTTTCTGCACACCAAGTCTATCTATCAAAAGTAGTTTTAGTATTGTAATCATAAATTCTCGTATGATATACAAATTATATTATTTTTTTTCATTGAAAAGATAATTTTAAGATTTAGATCTTTTATGTTGAACATGTTCTCTTAATCATCCTACATACTTGCCAAACACTTCCTCAAAATAATTCCTATTAACACATCTTATTCAAAAAATCCCTGGAGACATTTGTAATATTTTAGCTATAACTTCCTCATACTAACTCCGAATCATGTGATTTTTGGTTTGTTAGTAATATAATTTCAAGGTATATAACTTTTATGTTGAAAATTTTTTCCAAATATCCCATATCTATATTGAAATCTAACTTGAACTGCCACTAAAATATTACAATTTTTCTTGCATGTGAAGCATCCAAAAATTGAAGTCCTTCTTCAATTGAATTGCTACACACACGTCCCACCATCTTATTTTCATATACTTCACAATAAAATTCTAAAAATATGAAAATAAAGTGCAAAAGTTCTAATTGAATTGCAATCGAAGTAATGACTTCATCTTCAAGCAATTGATCTCAACCATGCATCTAACAATCTATCTACTAGTTGTCACTTCATAATCAGCTACATAATCTCATTTTATCATTATAATTAATGCTTAATTAATGGCTAGGATTGATGCTCCTACAATGCTACATGTCCTTGTGAAGATTTATTTGCCAAAAATATCACATTTTTGCCCAAATTGACCAAAATTCCATAAATTTAGCTAAAAAAATAAATCCATTAAGTGTAATATCTGATTTAATGTAGATATAAATGAATGAAATCATGTTAATTGAAAATATAAAACATGTGAATTTAAATATTAAAATATGATAAACTATGAGCTTATCAACCCATTTAGGGGAGCCCCACTAAGTTAGTAGAAGCACTGCATACTAAACATGCATTTATTAAACATTCATTTAGTCACTTTAAATTTCTCAATTGCATATTTTATGAAAGGCTTATCACTTGAACGTGATGTCATCATCAAAAAGGGGGAGAATGTTGATCCTACTTAGCTTGATTTTGATGATGAATGTAATAAGCTGTTAAGTTTTCATGATGAGCAAACATATGAGTGAAGAGTTAAGCTACTAACTATTTACTTTCCAAGTGATGTAACGTTAATCTGTTAAAATGAATTAAGGTGAGTAACTATTAAGTTTAAATTGTATATTATTAAGGCTTCATAGAAAGAAGATAATTTAAAAAGAATACTCATGTAAAAATATTTTTAAGTATTCAGAAATACAAGGTGTGAAATTTAGAAATGTTCAGAAGTACTTTAGAGAAAAGGTGTAAAGTTGAGAAGAAATTCAAAATTGATCATAAGTATTTTAGAGACAAGGTATAAAGCTTAAAAGAAATTTAGAAATGATTAGAAGCATTTTATAGACAAAGCGTGAAGCTTAGAAGTAATAAAGAAAAGTTCAGAAGTACTCAGAGCTACTTCAAAACCACTTTAAAGATAAGTCAAAATCTTTTTAGAGACAAAGTGCAATCCTCAGAATCAACTCCAATGCAATCTCGCACTTCGAAGGTAGCTCAGAAGCTCTCCAAAAACACCTCAAAAGTAAAATGCTCTAAGAAGAACTTCTGAATATGCTTAGAAGTAAATCAGAAGCAATACAGAATAAAGTTTCTACAATAAGAAGTTCATTAGAAAGAACTTCAAAAATAATTCAAAGGGAGCTTATGTATTCAGAAACAATTTAGAAGCAATGCATAATTTCAATGTTCCAATCCAAACTTCATCAGAATTCAAACTTTAGAAATGCTTCCAAGTTTTAGAGTTGTAACAGAAGATCAATAGCAGTGATATAGAATGAAAATAGAAGAAGTTTCTATGTTCAGAAGCTCTTAAGAAGTAATATAGAAGCTCTTAAGAGGCATTTTCAACAACCTAAGATTCAAGAAGCACATTAGAGGAAAAATTCAAACTTCAAAAACACCTTAGAAGTTCTTAAGAAGTATCCTCAAAAAGAATAAATTTAAGAAGTTCATTAGAAACAGAATGAAACACTTCAAAAGTTTCTTAGAAGAAATAACATTACTGATGAAATTATTAGATACTAGATCTAGCCTTCAAAAGAATTTGAAATGATCAACCATGTTAATGGTTCAAATGATAATTCCTTATAAGTGCATGAGTGTATAGCAGTATAGTGTGCAAAGCAAGGGTCGATCCCATAAAGAATGATCAAACCAATTCAATTAACTCTAGTTGCTGAATTAGCACTATCCTAAAAATAATGTATTTAGAGCTAAGTAAGGATGGTTACAAAATTGAATGAAATGGTAGAAAACAATAGCTATGAATAATATAGATGGGATTAACAAGTTGCAAGAGTCCAGGTGATTTCACTATTTAATGATATCTTTTGCTATAAGGATGTTGGATTCAATTCATTTTCCTGGGTTCGTTCCACCAAATATATAATCATTACCATTATATGTGTGGGTTTAAATGAAGTATTTTCGCTCATTCTAGTTACCTATGTTTTGCAGCATAATTAAGGTGAAAACCCATTAAGACCAAAACCAAAATAGATTGGTTTAGCATAAGGTGTATACCATAACCATCTATCCTATTCATTCAATGGAGCTCATGGTTTAGTACATGATGTGTACCTTAACCAAGCTTAGATAATTAATCTAATTCATAATATTGGTGATCAAGTGATAAAATAAATCAAATGATTGTAAACAACATAATGAACACAACAAGATCATATAATCATTGATGACCAACAATCCCAAGTATCAAAGAATATCAAAGAATGTTACATCTTCACCCTAGAAAGAGAAAACTAGTTCATAATGAAAAAAGGAAGAACTACTTTCATGATGCTCAACATCATTTAGAACTTGGATCTCCTCTTGCTCCCTTGCTACTCTTCTCTTTCAAAACTCTCCTTCCCCTTGGGTCCAAGAAACCTCCAAGAGCAGCCCCAAAAGCCCCCCCAAAACCCATGCAAAAGCCTCTTAAAACCTCCCCCAAAATGGGTATTTATCATACACAAATGGGGGTGGAAACTTCACACACAAGAATTGGAGAAATTCCCAAGCTATGACCTAGAAATTGAAGCTGCAGTTTCAAAATCTCTTCCTGCAATGCTCACTTGAATGGAGTTGGATGCCGCGACTTGGAAATTGAAGTCACGACATACAAATTGCTGTCCATTAGAGATATGTTGACTATTTTAACCATAACGTTCTCATATAATCTTTGAATCACATAATTATTAATGCATTGGAAATATAACTTTGAGATATACAACTTTTAGTTTGAACATAGTTTCAAAATCATCCTAAAAATATGCCAAAATTGGACCATAATTGATGCCATTTTCTGCACATCCAAAATTTCTACCAGCAAAATTAAAGTTTGAAATAGTTGTAGTGTTTTGGTTATAACTTTCACGTTTCAAATCCTCATCCTATTATTCTTAATTGTTTAGATAGATAACTTTAAGGGATAAAACTTAGATGTTGAACACTTGGGCTAAATCTATCTCAATTGGTACCAAAAATGGTGTCAAAGCGGTGCTTTTTCACATTTAGCTTATTCAACTTTTAATCTTCAGTTTTTAGTCACTTGTTCATCATTCAAACTCCATTGCTTTTCTCTTTTATCCACCTTAATATCTTCTATATTTTCTTCCATTTCTTATACTTAATTATCTATAAATAGATATAATAAATTAATATAGAATTCACTTATTAATTAATAACCAAATTAATTGCAGATTTACTAGAATTTGCTTATAAACCACTAAATTTATTTCTAAAGAGGATCCAAAACATATGTGAGTCTAGGTATTAAAACATGGTAAAACATAAGCTTATCAAATACCCCTAAACTTTTAATTATCCTCAATCAAAATAGCAATATGAAATTCATGAATCGGTTAGGAAAATCTTTCTCACACAATCGGTAACATGACAGAAAAATTACACTTGTATACATAAATAAAAATTCCTTCATGACACTTACCATGTAATTTCATGAAACTCATCCTTCATCAATTCCTATATGAAGTGAGAATGTGTGTGTTTTGTCATTCTCATGTTACATGCATGCTTTTCAATCAACAATGTGTAAACCAATGATTCTAATGATCTTAAAAAACACTCCATAAGCTTTCTTTTCATGATCCCTCTCTACAAACATAAATAACACTATCCACTTGGATCAATAGGTCTTTGTTAAGCTTGTAATGGGGCTTTAGCTTTGGCTATCAAACAAAAGGAATAAGGATTCACAAAGTAAGAGATCATAAATAAATTTGTATATGAATGTTCACTCTCTTTACTTTTTTATTTGCTTTTCTCTTTCTTTTTATGGGTTGTATTACTATCACACCCCCAAACTTATTTTCTTTTGATTCGTTGGGATGTGATCCCCCTAATTGAAAGATGAATCCTAATTAAATATTTCTTTTTGTCCCTTTTCATTTCCTTTTGGCATTTTTCTTTTCAATTCCCTCAAACTTATCTTCTTTTGCTTTACTCATACCTCTCAAATAGCTATGAGCATAGAATATGTCTTTTAATAGGTCAAACATGGTATTTTAGGCTAAAAGGGTTTGATGATGAGGCTAAAAAAAGACAAGTTGAATGATGGTTTTTCACATGCTTTGCATATGCCATTCATAAGGCTCAATGAGGACACTAGTGACATGAATGTACTGGGTTAGTTTGAAAGGCTCAAACTGATCAAAGAATGCCTAAATCACTTCCAAGTAAACATGTAATCTAGGATTTCACCTTGAAAGAAAATCAAACAAGTTCTAACATACTTATGTCAACCAAAATAAGTCATCAGATTTACAACACTATGAACTCATCGGCACACACTTTACATGATCATAGCATAAGGTGCTCAAAAAATCTTCTTCAGTCATGAAAAGGAAGAATTTATCACAAGCATCAATGAATCATAAGGTAACCTCTATCCTTCCTTCCAAATCATGTGCAATGGTAATAAAAAACTAAATATATGTTACTGATCATTAAGAGAGATTCAAACCTATTCAGTTTCAGCATGTTCACACATTCCTTAGCTAAGTTTTCAAAATATGCAGCTCATTAAAAATTACATCTAAATTCAAAAAAAAAAATTGCCCAGAACTAAATGCACATGAATGCAAATCCCAAAACACCCCCCAACTTAAACTCAACATTGTCTTCAATGTGAAGTAATCAAAGAAGTTTAAGATCAAGGGCTTCCCTAAATGAAGTGCATTCTCATCCTCTTATTCTGGAGCTAGCTTGGCATCATCTGAAAGCTAAATGTGTTCCTCTTAAACCTACAACATGAACATCCCCCTCTGAAAATATAGTTGCTTTTCTTTTTTGAAGATAGAGTTTCTCCTTCTACAAAACATGGAACTAGAATAAAGAAAACATACAAATAACTAAGCTAAATGCTAAGAAAACAAAGAAAGCTAAGAAAAATTGGGTTGCCTCCCAATAACCGCTTTGTTTAAAGTCTCAACTCGACTATGTCTTTTCATCTTTGAATTGAAATTTGGCTTTCTAGTGTTCTGGCTCTTTCATCACTAGAAGAAGTTTGTAGAATTGTGGTGCTTCCAATTGATAAACATGGTTTAATGGTTTAGCATTGTCTGCTCCTTCCACTATGTTTATGAGCTCTCTTGAAAACTACTCTATAATTCCATCCATTACATCTATCTTGAAGCCATTCTTATTCTCATTGGACAACTCCATCTTCTTCAAATTATCAAACTTTGTAGTATGATCTTGGAATTGCATGAGCGTGTCCTCCTCTGTAGCTATAAAAGAAGAAGAAATATTCATTAGAAAGAATGAATCATTATTTATAGATGCATACCTTAAAGAATGAGGCAATTGCTTCAATTTAAATTTTCATTAATCTCCACCTTTACCGAGCCTTCACTATAATTTTCAATCATCTCACCAGCTTTTTCTTATTGGAGAACATCTAAAGCTAGAATTTTCTCATTACCATTGAAAGGTTTTTCAACAACGTTGTTCTGTAACAAACGCCCAGGAAAGGGATAGGTGGATCATAAGGTGGTGGTGGTTTGTAGTTGAGTGGAGGATTAAGATTTGGGAACATAGCTATCCTAGCATTCAACTCCTCTTCAACATTTACAAAAACATTGAAATTGTTAATGACATCACCAACTTTATCAGCTACTACCTTACCAACTCTTAATGTTGTGATTTTTTTCACTTGCTTAGGCTAACTTGATAGCTTTAAGATGTGTGACTCTGTACAACCATTTCAATTTGCCCCAACTGAGTCTCTATCTTCTTCAAGGATGCCTCCACATTCTGGAATCTTGATTCAGTATTTTGGACCCTCATTTCATTTTTCTGAAACTGAGTCTGGGTTTCTTGAATGAAACTCTGCATAGTTTTTTCAAGAGTAGGCTTCTTTGGGTGAAAATAAGTTTTAGCTTAAATATGATTCTAATTGTTGTTCCATGAAAAATTGAGATAACTTCTCCAACTAGGATATGGGTCATCAAGGGACTGCTGGTTGTAGAAGTTCATCGCATTGGTTTGTCTTGAAAAATGTACAAAACTCTATCTAAAAGGACAAATATTATATGAGTGACTAGAAATACCACAAATATAATATACATCAGGAGGAACGGGTTGTTTTTAGTTCATCACCATGGAGCACATCTTCTTTATCTACTTGGCAAGCTCTGACATCTACATAGAAAACTCAGTGTTAGAATTCACTTCATACATTCCTCGAGATCTACCTCTAACACTTTTCTATTGTGAGTTCTCCCCAAGCATCTCATATATTTCATATGTCTCCTCTGGGGTCTTTTCTCTCATGGCTCCTCATGCAACATTATCAACTAAGGCTTGGCATGGTTGTGTCAATCCATCATAGAAAAATTGAATTAGCAATGCTAAAGGAATACGATGGTGAGGACATTGAGTCAATAGTGCTTTAAATCTCTCCCATGCCCCATGGAATGCTTCACCTTCCATCTAAGTAAAAGTGAATATCTTACCTCTTAGTTCTGCAGTTTTAGCATGAGAATATAATTTATCAATGAACTTGTTGTAAACTGCACCCCAAGTGGTAAGTGAACTAAGAGCCAATGTCATAAGCTAGGTTTTTGCTGCATCTTTCAAGGTGTACGGAAATCATCTCATTCGTAATTGATCCTCAGTTAGACCCTACAAAGGACAAGTTTGGATAGTTGCATAAAAATCACACATGAATGTTAAAGGATCTTCTGCAACAAAACCATGAAAAGAAGGAAGCATGTCAAAGTTTATGTACGTTAATTCATAGTTTCTCACATTGTCATTCAAAATAATGCATGAAGGCAATCTTCTTATGGTAGGGCATCCAAGCTCTTTCATTAGCTATTATGCTTGTTGAGCCATGCTATTTTAAATGTGTTTTCCCATCTATTCTTCTTCCTTGTAATCAAAACTCAAAAAAAGGATAGAAAGAAATAATTAAAAATACAAAATACAATAAACCTACAATAAGAAAAAAGAAAAATTGTAACTAAATTAATCAAATCAACTTTGAACCAAATCCCCAGCAACGATGCCAAAAACTTGATGGTTCAAATTATAATTCCTCCCAAGTGCATGAGTGTATAGCAGTATAGTGTGCAAGGTAAGGGTCAATCCCACAGAGAATGGTCAAACCAATTTAATTAAATCTAGTTATTGAATTAACACTATCCTAAAAAGATTGTATTTAGAGCTAAATAAGGATGGGTATAAAATTGAATGAAATAGTAGAAAAAATAGCTATGAATAATATAGATGGGATTAATAGGTTGCAAGAGTCCAGGGTTTCGATTTCACCATTCAATGATATATTTTGCTATTGAGATGTTGGATTCAATTCATTATCTTGGGTTTGTTCTACCAAATATATGATTATTACCGTTAGGTGTGCAAGTTTAAATCAAGTATTTTTACTCATTCCAATTACCTATGGTATGTAGCATAATTGAGGTGAAAACCCATTAAGACCAAGAACTTAATGAACCAAAATAGATTGGTTTAGCCTAAGGTGGGTACCATAATCATCTATCTTTTTCATTTAAGGAAGCTCATGGTTTAGCATATGAGGCATACCTTAACCATGCTTAGATAATTAATCTAACTCATAACATTAGTGATCAAGTAATAAAATGAAAAAATGATTGGAAACAACATAATGAATGAAACATGATCATATAATTATTGATAACCAACAATCCTAAGTAACAAAGAATATCAAAGAAGGTTACATCTTCACCCTAGAAAGAGAAAACTAATTCATAATGAAAAAAGGAAGAACTTCCTTCATGAAGCTCAACATGATGTAGAACTTGGATCTCCTCTTGTTCCCTTACTTCTCTTCTGTTGCAAAACTCTCCTTCCCCTTGCCTCCAACAAGCCTCCAAGAGTAGCCCCAAACCCCCCAAAAAACCCTTGCAAAAGCCTCTTAAAACTTCCCCTAAAATGGGTATTTATCATGCATAAATGGGGGTGGAAACTCCACACTCATGAAGTGGAGAAATTCCCAAACCATGACCCAAAAATTGAAGCCACAATGTCAAAATCTCTGCTTGCAATGCTCACTTGAACGGAGTTGGATGTCGCAGCTTGGAAATTGAAGTCGTGGCGTACAAATTGTTGTCCACCAACAATATATTGACTATTTTGACCATAAATTCTTCATACAATCTCGAAATTGCATGATTCTTACTACATTGAAACATAATTTTGAGATATGCAACTTTTAGTTTGAAATTTTTTTCCAAATCATCTTGAAAATATGCCAAAATTGGACCACAAGTGATGCCATTTTCTACACATCCAAAATTTCTGTCAGCAAAATTGAAGTTTGAGATAGTTGTAGTGTTTTAGCCATAACTTCCATGTTTCAAATCCAAATCCTATGATTTTTTATTTTTTGGATAGATATCTTCAAAAGATAAAACTTATATGTTGAACACTTGAGCTAAATCTGTCTTAATTGCTACAAAAATTATGTCAAAGTGGTGCTTTTTCACATTTAGCTTCTTCAACTTGTAATCTTCATTTTTCAGTCACTTATTCATCATCCAAACTCCATTGCTTTACTCTTTTCTCCACCTTGATGTCCTCCATATTTTAGTCCATTTCTTACACTTGATTGTTTATAAATAGATATAATAATTTAAAATAGAATTTACTTATCAAGTAATAACCAAATTAAGTACAGATTTACTAGAATATGCTTATAAACCACTAAATTTATATCAAAAGAGAATCTAGAACATATGTGAATTTAGGTATTTAAACATGGTAAAATATGAGCTTATCATGTACAAAATTCTTTCGTTGCCACTAGCTCAGAAGTTCTGCAATTAGTGCACAATAGTAACTGATAGATAGATGAATCTCAGAAGTGCTAAATACTTATCACAGAACTTCTGTAGCTAGACAGAAGAAGAAAAATATGATGAAGCTTTAAATCTTCTTTTTCAAATGGTAAGAAAGCTACCAAAAGTGATCATTACAGCTAAGGTGTCTTCCACAACTTATAAAAGGATGATTCAGATGTCTTGGAAAGTAGTTAAGAAATAAGAAAATGTTTACTCAAGCATTTACTGAAGTCTCCTTAGATTCAACTCTATGAGATCAGCTCCATTGCATTACAATACAACAAGCATTCAAAGCAAATCATTCAACCACATTTGGAGTCTAATCTTAATTGTGTTTTTATCACTACACTTCATACACTCTACCTGTCAAGATGCATTCATTTCTACACATGGTTATTTGTTGTTTTCTCATTTATAAGGAAGGAACTTGCATCTTATAGTGAATAGCTAGAAGGAAAACTTACTAGAGTTTGTATAAGATGAGGGCGAGCTTTGAAAAATATCTTATATAAGTTGTTGATGAGCTTTGAAAGCCAACGTGTATAAATTATTGACGAGCTTTAAAAACTAACTTGTATAAGTTTGTTGGTGAGCTTGAAAACCAAAAAGTGTTAATAAAACTTAAGTTTAGCAAGAGAGGTGAACTTAGAGAAGTGGAGTAGGTACCCAAGTTAAGGACCAAACCACTATAAAAACCATTGTCCCAGTGTGTTGTGTAATTTTTCCTATTTTATTTCAACACTTCTTTTTGAACTTGGCCAAAATTTTTAAAGACTCAATTCACCACCCTTCTTGATCCACCATTAGCTAGGGACCAACAGGCCTCTCTTAACTTGGGCTCTACTTTATTAGTCTAATGCTTAAGAAAGTTGTTCTAGTGGCCCAACAAACCTATGTAGCCCAACTAATCTCCTCTGTAGGTCTCCTCTATCACTCGAAATCCAAAACTTTATTAGCTTAATTTCAAGTCATTTATAAGTTTTATTTTCATCAAAAGTACACACCTTGTCTCAACATTCTCCTTCTTTTTGATGATGAAAACTTAACGAATTATGATAATAAAAGGGCATGCTAATAAACTAAGTAAACTCCCCCTATTTGTTTTATTCAAGGAGCTTTTTGGAGTTTGTTTCATTTCTGCTCATATGATAAGATGGTCAATAGTTTCATTCCTACAAAAAATATTAAAACATTAAGTTATCCTCCTCTTTATGTCATTTTTCCTCAAATTAGAAATAAATCATAACATTCTCCCCCTTTTTGTCATAATAAAAAAGGTTTAGGGAGTGAGAGATTTAAGGTTTTAACTTCTGAAATTATGTTCTAAATTTTTGCTCCCCCTAAAATGCATATTGTAAAAAATTTAATTCTCATTTTCAAACCAAAAGTCATTAAGACTAACTCCATAATCAGCTTAATTTATACAATGAATGAGTAATAACAACTAAGTTTTCATGATGAACAAACAAACACATGAGTGAAAAAGAGGGCACTAACAATTTTGTTTCTAAGAGTTGTAGACATAAAATAAAAAACTTAAAGAAAAATACAATAGAACTAAAGAAAGAGTGATATGGGACCCAAAAACACATTTAATCAACTCACACATATTTATTATCTATTGAAATAAATAATCCTAACTTTATTTGAAAAATAAATGATAACGAAATCAAATGAAAAGCAGATAAAACATGTTCAAAGTTTGGTAGAAGGATTCAATGTATAAAAGCTCTATAGGATCAATTTCACTTATGTCTTAATTATGATATTCTCAACTAATTATAGATTGATTATTTTATTGGTTTATAAATCAAAAATTCTAATTAACCTAACTCTCTCTTTTGAGTGCCAAGTCAAGTATATATCCCTAAAATCCCAATTTCAATATCTCTATAAAAATTAGGAAATCAAGAACTCATTAAAATCTTTAATTCTTTTAAATGATTTCAAAAAACCTAAAAGCTCTCTCGAGTCATCTAATATTTCATATTGTGATATTTGAATCTTATTTAGAATTACCGCTCTCAAGTGTCAAATCCCAAATATAAAATCATTCAATAGTTGGCCTATAAATTGAAAGCATTAAGTGCAAGTCAATCACAAATAAACTAATTAAAAACCTACATATTATAATCAATCAATCATACCATAATATTTACCATAAGACCCATGTTTACTTTAGAAAGAGAAGTTTAGCTATCCATAATTAAATCAAAATCAAAAAAATAATTATCAAATATCCTAATGATTCAAATATGAAGTTTAATCCAAAATAGAAAAGATGAATGAAATCGAAAGAACTAGAAGATTAAAGTTGCAGAAAACTATTTGCCCTTGATGCTTGAATGTTCCTCCTTGATTTTTGGCTTCAATTTTCTCTTCAAACATTCTATCTTGGACGTGAACTTTTTTTTTGTTTCCTCCAATCTTATGGATGTGTAGTCCTCTAAAAAAAACCTTGTGCAGGCACTTATTAAAATCCATGTTATATCCCTCCCGTCCTAAAATCTTGCACAATCCACATTGAAGATGGATTACAAAGTGGATGTGATCCTGATTGATTCACCCCATAATTCCACACAGTAGGTTGATCTCCACCATTCGTCTTAACTTGATCTCCATGTGAACTCATCCCCATCATCAATTTTCCATCAAATGGATACTAAACAGATTGAAAATTGAATCATATAGTTGTCCAGGGATAAATCTTGCAATCTAATCTTCCAAACTTGAAAATTCACTTCAATTGTGCACTTGATTAGGGATGCTTAATCTTTAATCGATGTGTGGCCCACATCAATTTCATAAATTCCCATTGAATTATTGTTGATTAGCACTTGAATTGATACCAATTAGAGCACCACAGACGGAAAGCGTCATTGTCTACAAGGGCTCAAAATGCTTTCTCAAAAGAAATTCTTATGCTTAAGAAGAGAGATTAAAAACAAGAACTATATCCACTTTCATCATCAGATGATTCCTAATATATACCGGTATCAATCACCCTTTTTACTCTTCTTTGATGGGCTTCCTGACATTTACAGTCTAAGTGGATTTGTTCTTCTCTTTCTCTTTCTTGTTCTAGTACTTCCTCAATTTATTTTTCTTCTTTCTCTTGTATTCTATGAGCTAACTATTCAAGAACTCTTCTAACTTGAGAAAATATATCATAGATACTTTGAGCTAACAATTCTTTAGCATAACCGAGGTTATCTGTTGATTGAGTTATGTATTGTTCTATTGTTTACAACCTTTTTCTTTTTGAATGTAATTTCTTTAAAATTGGTCTGGGCATGTATTATATTCAAAACAAACTATAAGCATAATATCATAATAAAATAGTGGAGAATATGAACCTGTTCGCTACGCGTCCACCACGCTTGCTGCAAATCAGGTCAGGAGTAGAGCTTGACAGGGAAATAAACACTCAATGCTAAGAATAGAGTATTTGCTCAAACCGCTACCTTACTCCCCAATGGAATTAGCAGAAATTTCTATTTATAGAAGAGAAAAGTTAAAGTGGGGGGCATGTGGCCTCTCTAGAACCATATCTTTACAAGAATATAAAAACAAAATAAAAGATAAGAAAATAAGGTCAAATGATAAGATAAGGATGGATGGATGTCCTTGGACCATTTTATCTCATCGTAGACACATGGCACATGGATAAAATGTAAAAGATAAGAAGCTTTAAAGTGGATTTACAATGATGTTGGCGCCACAATCTTCTGACACTTGGAAAGTGAAAGATTCCTAATTGTTGAAAGTTTATCCTTATCCTATCCAGTGGGGGCCACATGTCTATATCATATCTAAATCATCACTGCATCATGCCTGCATCATTCTAGGCTAATTATCTCAATCTCCATTAGTGCGTTTATTGTATCAAGTGGATTTTGATCCACCATAACCATTGCATCTGAATTTCTCTAGGATAATTCTCATGCTGTTGAATTCTGTCGATAAATAGATCGACTTCATTGACATAGGTTTCTCCAATTTCTATGACATTAGATAAATATTACTTTGCAATCACAACTAGAACATTTTTAGAGACTTCATCATATCTAGTCATATTAACTAATGATGAATCTTCTCTAGCTTGGAGAGCATGAAGGATTGTTGTGACGATTTTTGCACAAGTTGTAGAGATTTTAGTTTTTTGAAAATCCTTTCATCTTGCCTTTGTCCATCTTGCCGTCTTGTCAAAATCTCTTGACATCTCCTCCCCTAGATTTAGAATCCAGACTTGAAAGCTTGGCTAGACTTGTTCCTTTACTTTCAAGTATCTTGGAGTTGCTACTATTAATCCTGTTACAAATCTTATACCGTAACCTAGGAGTAATAGTAAATATCTGATCATCTCAAGAAGATCTCTTAACTTCTCCTAATTTTGATGATCTATGTAAACATAGTCCACCATTCCTTGTTGCAATGGATTAATCCAATTCATGCTTGTAAATATTTCTTGAGTGATTCTAATATATGGATAACCCTTGACATCATAAAGATGTTTTGTCCATTCTAGGTTTTGCTCAACAAGCATCTATTCATCAGATAGTAGAGTCTTTGTGGTAGTAGCATTGTTATTTGACTCTTTAACTATCTCATTTACTAGCTAGTTATTTGATTGTACATTTTTCAACCTTTCTGTTAAATCTATCACTTGAGATTCTCATTCTTGAGTTTTTTATTTTATCTTTCAAGATTCCTTCTCAAGTTGTTTGATTTCCAATTCCCAAAACAACTATATAGAATTGATGCCAACCACATTTGCTCACACATAAGAATCCATTGATCACTCTTGCAAAGAATAATTTAAACATTCCTCTTGCTTGATTAGTTAGATTCAACTTAACTATCTCATCTAAGTTCACTTTGAGAGGTTCATGGATAGTGTATCTCATAGAGTCTTTAACGATATTAGGGATACCATTGTATTCAATGTGAACTCTAGGTAAAATCTTTTGCTCATCTAGGAATTGCATCTTGCCTTCCACTATAGAAGTTGTGCTTTTGGGAGATGTCACCTTGGCCTATTCAAGCAGGCCATCCTCCTTGGTAGGAGTTGAGCATTTTGGGATTATTCCCTTAGCCTTCTCAATTCGGCTAATTTTTGTTGTCGAAGATGATAAAGAGTTTGGAGCTTTCCTCTTTGCTCTTCCTTTTTTTCATCTTCTTTTTAGGGCATTGGCTTACGTACTGTCCTAGATTTTTGCAAATCCAACATACTAATCTAGGTTTTTCCTTTCTTTTTGAATCTTTCCCTACAAGATCTTGTTCAACCTGAGCCAATAGGGTCTTCATTTTTGTTATCATCTGTTCATTAGAATTTCTTGCCATCTCAGGACAATCGTTTCACAAATGTCTAGATTTCTTGCATTTCTAGTAGAACGTTGATGATGAAGTCATTCTCACTAACCTATAAAACCTGCAAGTTCTCTTGTTAGTGAATCAGCTATTATGTTTGAAGAAATTTTTATTTATTCTATCTCAAACCTATAAAATGCTAACTTTTATTGCCATCTAACCAACTTAGCTTTGCCAATTTCCATTAATTTTAATTTTTGAAAATTGTTGACATAAGCTAAGTCAGTTTGAATGAAGAACTCTGGTTTTGCCATAGTAAAAAGTTCATTAGGCTTGATTGCCTGGATAACTGCCAAAACTTATTTTTCATGGGTCAGTCAATTAAGTTCTGATCCTTTCAAAGTTCTGCTCTAATATCTACATAGATCTTCTTTTGTTAAGGATTTTTCCTTTCTTGCCTTTAGGGCACATCCCCAATAAAAATCTGAAGCATCCACTTCTAAGATCAAATAATCTCCTTATTGTGGAAGATTCAACACAGAGAGTTGCTTTATTTGATCCTTGTTTTTTATAACTAGTAATGTATCTTACTTCATCCATTCCCATAGAATTTTACTCGATGTCTTTTTGTGTAATATTCTGATTAAGGATGCCAAATTTTTAATAAAATTTCTATCATAGTTGAGAATCCCTAGAAACCTTTGAGGCTATTTCAGATTCTCCAGCCTATCAGGAAATTTAGTAAGAGATTCTGCTATAAGTGGTTGTAGCTTCTCTTTATTTCCTTCATTTCCAATCCTAGGAAATTAATCTTAGGCTGCATCCATACTACCTTCCTTTCTAATAGTATAATGCCTTCCTTTACAAAGACATTAACCACTTATTCTAAATGGCTTATATGTTCTTC
This sequence comes from Pouteria campechiana, assembly GCA_036873735.1. Taxonomy (NCBI): domain Eukaryota; kingdom Viridiplantae; phylum Streptophyta; class Magnoliopsida; order Ericales; family Sapotaceae; genus Pouteria; species Pouteria campechiana. The sequence goes on from JAYJMB010023529.1 coordinate 61,295, forward strand.
ATGTGTTTGGCTAAACACAAGAATATCATCAATATAAACCATAGTAAATTCTTTAAGTGATTAAATGCCTGGTCTATACATCTTTAGAAGATTCTTGGTGCATTCTTTAATCCAAATGGCATAATTAACCATTCAAACAAACCTAAAGGGCATGTGAATGTTACTAAATGTATGCTATCAGGATGCATCCTAATCTGCCAATATCCAAAATTTAAATAAAATTTGGAATATACCTTTGGCTTTTTCTTCCTAATCTAGTCCCTAAGACTTCCTAATAAGAGAGATTATATCCATCATCCTTAGTGGCATTATTCAATTCTCTATAGTTAATTACAACTATGCCTTTCCTCTGGCTTACTCAGCATGGTTCATAACCATAAATGCAACACTTCTACGCTCACTTTCACTTGGATGAATTAGATTCAATTTTTTTCAATTCAGATATTTGCTTTCCAAATTTTCTATCATTTTTGAGGTATAATTAATACCTTGGCTTCTAATGTTAGTATCTGGATTTTTCAATTTTAAAGATGCTTCCACTTTGCATTTTTCAGATAATGCTTGTGGATTATCTTTAAAATTATCCAAAAGATTTTCTTTGATTACTTGAATAGCTTCCATAGGTTTCTGAATTATAAAATTTAACCCACCTACTTCTTTCATCTCTTCCTCTTATAACAATGCAAATACTACATTTGTTGTTATAAGTAGAGATCTTTCTTCTATTTCCATTTTAAGAATGAAACTGGACACTTCAATTGGAATTTTGTGTCCTCCAATGGAAATATGATCAATTTCTTGGATAAATGATTAGCTCTCAGCTTAATGCTTTAAGAATGCATTTCCCAAGATAATTTCTTCTGATAAATCATTTACACATAACAAAATATTTGTGGTAAATGTTTTATCACAGATCCTCACTTTCACATTTTCAGCAATCCATTGCACATTAGCCTTTGATCCAATTGGAATAGGTGGAATCTCCTTAAATTTTTCTAGAGAGAGGATCTCCTTCTTTTTGAAGCAAAAAATAACTCCTGTATCAACTAGGGCTAATCTTTCAACCCCATCAATAATAACCTAAACTTTGTAGGTATACAAAAGTTTGCTAATAACTGCAAACTTGGTAGCTGATTTAAGGTTATCATATTGATTATGGGTTCATCCTCATAGATTGGCGTGTCTAATTTTTGTCATCCAACTATATTTCTTGAATCAGTAGATAGTTTTTCACTGGATTTAGGAAGATCATCTTCTTCCCTTTTAATCCTAGGCTTATCTCACCTAGCAACTTGGCTCATAGATGATCTTGGTTCTTCAATTAATAGGGCATTTGAAATTTGTTTAATGTTGAAGATTCCAACATCTGTTGAATTTGAGCTTGATCCTGAAACACTCAATTCATAGGCCACGACACTACTTTTGGGCTTACCACTATGGGAGTCATTCCTTTCATGAAGGAGTTTGACTTGAACAGTTCAGTGTAACTTTATTCTCCTTTTACTACCGGTCTATGGGTATTGTAGAATTGAACAAAGGTTTTACACCATACTTGGATTACTCTCTGATCTCCTACATAGCCATGCTTCATCTAGTCGTTCGTGTAGATTCTTAAACTTAAGGTTTTCAAGATGTTTGAATCTGTAAGATCTACACTTAATCTGGGCCAAACCTTAAACCATATTGGTCCCTTGTAAAGATTAGCATGTACTCCTCCTGAAAGAGATTTCTCAAATTGATCACTAGTACTTGCATCCACTAATACTGCCAAAATTGGTAAATCCAATTCTTCTCTTATCAAAGGAGAAATACCCAATTGTACCATTCCATATTGAATAAAATTTTTCCTCCTTTTTACGGCTTCCTGTATCTGATCTTTATTGATTAGCAAGATTAAGAACTTCCCTTTATCAATAATGAAAACCTCAGTTGTTATCTATGTTTCAATTATTTTAACCGATTCCTTATATGGATTCCAGCTTTTCTGATAAACTTCAAAAAAATTAATCTCTAGCATCTTCCATTCATAACAATCTCTGGATGAGGAATCAATATCAACTTTTGATTCATGTATTTGATGAATCATTTCCTCTCCTTCCTGAGATAATTTCACTAGATCTATACCTAATTTAGTATTCATCATGAATAGCCCTATTTCATAGATTTTTTGAAATTTTGCTAATTCATGATTTTCTTCTTTAGGTTTTGAATGAAATATTTCTTCCTAAGAATATTCTGATTCAATATCAAATAGACTATCTTTATCCGAGTCTATTTCTTCTCCCTAAATTGGTTTAAAATAAACTTGCCCTTGGGAATTAAGTAATCAAATTTAATTATGGTTATCATGCTTTCTTTTTTGGACATGTTACGGGTATATGTCTTGGTTTTCTGCATAACCAGCTACATTTATACTGAGACAAGGGTTTTCCTTTTAGAAATTTTGGATCTTGTCCATATATTTTTTTAATTGCTTGTCTCCTTTCTTCCAATGATCTAAGGGGCCCTAAATATCTTTTTTCTTGATATTTCTATCCCTTTTTTTGATTAACTAGAATCTTGCGATATTTTTTAAATTTCTATTTGAACTTTTTCTTAGGCTTATATGATTCTCTTGTGCAAACCATTTCAGGTTTTCTTGGTTTTGCACAACCATATCTTCTTGCCACTAGTTCAAACTTATGTCAACAATCCTTAGATATTATTGGCATTTTGCCTATGTCTTTGGATAGTTTTGTTTCCATGAAATAGAGCCTAATGTAATATCTCATTACTTTAGCTCTAGCACTAAACATATCTGCTAAATCAGGATTTGATAGCATACATTGTTCCAATGCTCTTTATGTAATTGTTCCCCAGCTTCCGAGTAACTTGTCTCAAAACATTCCAAGGGCAAACTTTTGGTCTTCAAAATTTAATTGGTAATATCTATCTTTGAATTCACAATAATATTCTTCAAAGAAATGCATATCACAAATTTGGAGTTTTACCAAGGTTGCTCTTGCTTGCTGTTTCTGATAACCATCACTATCTATGATAGTTTGTCTAGCAAATTCCCTTTTCAAGATTTCCTCAAAGATTGGAATAACTTCTTCTAGTCTCTGAGCATTTTCATCTATAATGTTTTTGATTAGTGATCTTCTACTAAGTTCATCTCAAAATCTTTGTGTTGATACTTGAAGAGATAATGCTAGATACATTCTAGCCTTTCAATCCCCTCCACCAAGGATTGCTATTCTGGCTTGATTAGCCCTGGCTTTAATAGCCTTTTCAATATCTTTTTGGCAATTAATATTCAGATATACCCTTTGCAAAGACACTGGTTCCATCTTCCCATCTCTTAGGATAAATTTATATGAAATCTTCCAAGGACATTCTGGCTTATATCCACCATATCCTTGTCCTTGAATTAAACTTCTCAGGCTTTGTGTATTGACCGGCCATTTTTTAGCTGGCTCAATGCCCATTTCTTTAACAAGTTGATTATAGGCTTGCTCACTAGAAAATCTTCCAAAACTCTCAATTTCTCTAAATCTTTTCCTAATAGTATTAGAAGACTCTGCTCTTCTTCTAGCTTTTTGCCTAAGAACTTCTTCTATTTCATTGAGAAGAGTATTTAACTCATCATGGACTCTTCCTATTTCATTCAAAGTTCATTTCTCCTTTCCTAGAATTTTTCCTATTTTCTATTCTGGCTTGACAAACTCTAGAATTAAATTCTTTAGGATCTTAGTAATCTTCTTCTCAATACCCATATCTAGGGGTTCTCCATACATTAGAAACTTACTGAGATGTTTGAGGATAAATCCCTTCCTCTTCTATTTTAGGTATTATAGGCTTTTCTTGTGTATCAATCAAGGATCTTAATATATTAGATATTCTTTGACTAATAGATCTACTAGATCCTACACCCTTTTCAAGTTCATCCATGCTTTAAACTAAACAAGGTGATATGGAATTCCGTTGAAGCTTGCACAAACTTTTCCTAAATTAGACTAGAACATGATCCTCTAAATATATTTTATGCACAAGAAATTACCCTCTTTTAATTTGCACAAGCTACTGATTAGGGTTGTCTTGGATGTCCCTAATGTGTAGTGATGGCTAGGGTTTTGCAATTGAAGTGATGTGATCTCCATCTCCAAGGAATCAATCTCAACCATCCTTTTAATAATCTGTCTACCTAGTTGTCCAATGCATAATGAACTATATAATCACACTTAATCCTATTTTCTAATCCTTGATTAATGGATTTGGATTGGTGCTCTCACAATGGTATATGTCCCGATGAAGATCGGTTTGCTAAAACTAACAAAACTTGCATGAAAATCCACATAATCTTATCCAATATCTCTCCTTTTATCCATGCTAGGGTCCACCACTTTCCAAGTGGGTCCCATCTATTTTTGTATGATTTCATGACATGTGAACTACACCTTTGATATCTATGATGGCCCATTACTAATATGGAAGTAATAAAAGTGATTGGATGCAATTTGACATGTGGATTAACAATTAAGAAGATCTTCACAATTGATTACTCTCTACTTGTTATTCTTAACCAGTTTATTATTCCCTTCCAAAAGTAAGTCAAAAGGGGAGGTGAATTGAGCTTTTAAAAACTTGCACTAAATTAAATAATTTATTCTAGGAAAAAGATGAAAGTATTACACTACATAGTTCATGGGTATTTTCATAGTGGTTCAGCATGAGATGGCTTCCTACTACACTTCTCTAAGATAGTCTCCTTTATTGATTCAATTCCACTAACACTTTCCAAATAATAAGTTGGTTTCCTAAGCTCATTAACAACTATTACAATCAACAACAAGTCTTTCCTACTTGTTAAAACCAAATAACAATACTGCAAGCTCCTTGCTAGCAAAAGTAATGAAACAATAAATATTTTGTATAAGTAAAGCACCTCTTACTTAGGCAAGTGTGTACACAATTAAAGAATAGATAAATAAATGATATGACAATGAAAATAGCAAGTTTAAACTCCTAAAGATGTAGTATGTATGATGCTTTGATCCTTGAATCAGAGTGTAGCATAGCCGAAATTTGAAACTTTCGGTTGGAAGAAAACTCAAATGCTTTGTAAATATTATTAATGCTCTCTTAATTGCTTAACTAAGATAGGTATGAGCATTGCTTTAGGTTACCTTTCCTAAGAAGTCCATTAGCTTCATTGAAGATCTGGGCATTGGATGTAATTCTCCCTTGGTATTCGCCATGGGTAAGGAGAATAGGTTCCTAGTAAATGGTTGAAGTCTTAGACTCAAAGGTTGAGTCAAGGGATGAAGTAATGGAGATTTGGGCAAATGGTTTGCAGGGGTTTGCAGGGCTCAAGGACTGTGGGTCGATGAAGTTGGTTTAGATATAGGTTTTGGCTTAGGCTGTGGTGTGGATATAGGTTTAGGTTGAGGCTTGTTGGCTTTCGTGCAAGTATACACAATCACAAGTAATATAGATGAGGTGAGTTGAGTATTGTTCCCATGAGGAAGTAAGTTATTACACACTAAGTACTAAACTTGTATCAAATCAATAATAGTTGATTGAATGAAATCTATTAGATGATATAAGAACTAAATCTGAATAAACAATGAAGTTGACAAATTATAAAAGCAAAAGAAGAACTATCAATGGAATATCTAGGAATTCAATTTCACTTAGCAAATCTACTTGTATTGATGAATTGCATTAAGTAAATCATCATTCCTCTCACTGTCAATCGGATGCACTAAAGTATCTACCACTCTTTCTCAAGTGTTATGATAGGTGTGCCTATTAAAATGAATTACTATGTCCCCATGCAAATCCAAATTAATAAACCCATTTATCTTAACCATCCAAGTATAATATATGCACTCGCAAGGTCATATTCACATGGATTGCACATGTACAATGGCTATATCTATACTTCATTGCATCATATGTTCATCAATTCAAGAACTATTCCTAATTTACCTCTCTCGAGTATAAATTAAGAATCTCAGTTCATGCACATGGTAGCTAAGCACAAACATACATTAAGCCTAGAAAAGAAGAAATAATCAGGAAGAAGATAATTTAACTTAAAATTCAAATATCAACACAAGCTTCATTGTTAGAATCCATTTAATCCTAGATAACAAAAATTTAGAACATCATTTTTGAATTAAAACCAATTAAGTAATTGATAAACATCATCATAATCCGAAGTTTAATGTTGATTTAAAAACAAAAGATGAACTAGAAAGAAAACAGAATATTCAGGCTACAACGGCTTTTGTGGCTTTCTCCAATGATCTTCTTGATTCAAGCTCTTCTCCACATCCAACTCTCTCTATATGCTCCACTCTATTCCATCCATTGTTCCGTCCCAAGATGTCTACTTAAATAACCCAGACAACATGATTATAGTAACACTCTTCCTCAAATTGCAACTCCCTTATGCAAAAAAATCCTCTTCTAAAAATAACTCTATCTTTAATATCCAAAAAGGTTGTTTTCATACAATTTTCAATAATAGATATTGTGCAATTGATTTGCAAAAGATCCCTTCTAAATATTGCAATAGTTTATGCATTCCAAAAACTTCTAAAACATCAACAACGTATGCAAAGAACCTTGCTTCCAAAAATAACTCAGATGAATGCCAATGTTGATCCTTGTGGAACCCCATTGCTAAAAAAATTATATTACTGATCATAGTTTGGACAGCAACATCTGATGCATGGAAGAACAACTAAATTTGTGCACTTCCAATTTCAAGCTTTAATTTCAAACTTTGTTTCTTGTTAGGCTACTTTGGAGGCATGAAGATTGAGCTATAAATTTGAATTTCTACTTTGGAGTCATGCAAATGAACTTCAAAGTCAATAAATCTTGCTTTGGAGTCACTGAATATTAACTTCAAAGGTAACAAAGTGAACTTTGGAGTCAATGAAGCAATTTGGGAGGACAAGTGAACTTTGGAGGCATGCAAGTGAACTTTGGAGTTACGAAAGCCAATTTTGGAGTCAAAAAACATTGCTTCAAAGTCATTAAAGTGAACTTTGGAGTTTTGCAAGTGAACTTCGGAGTTACTAAAGTGAACTTCGGAGTCACCAAGTCTGCTTTAGAGTTTTGATATTCTAGAACAATTTTAATAGAATTATAATAACTTTATCATATGAACTCCAAATTGTGTGATATTTATTGTTTCGATAGATAAATTTAAGATCTATAAATTTTATGTTAATCACTTTTCATGATTCTACTTGTATCTTGATTCTTATGAGCTCAAAGTATCACCTTTTGTTTTGCCTCCGAAATTGATATTTAAGAGTTTTCTATAGAGGGTACCACTTTTTTATCATAACTTTCTCTTATAAACTTAGAATTACCCCATTAATTTTGAATTAGACAAATAATGTTAGGGACTACAACTTTTATGTTGATCACTTTGTCTAAATAATCCATCTTCTATGAGTTGTGAGCCTTCAAAGTGATGCCTTCTGTCAAAGGAAGTAGCAAACGAATGTGAAGCTCTATAGGTAGTTGCACTCTTTTAGCTATAAACTTCTCATATAAATTTAGAATCATGTGATTCTTAATTCATTGGAAAGATAAGAACAAAAGTTAAAACTTTCATGTTGAACACATTTTCCAAACATGCCTCCATTAGTCCCAGAAATTACTTTACAGTAACATCTTTTGTATTCTTCAATTTCATTTTACAGATCAATAAAACAAACTCTATTAAGTACAATATCCACTAAAAAATATTAAAATAAGATCTTAAACATATGAATTTAGATATAAAAAATATGATATATTATAAGCTAACCAAGGCTTAGACTATGGGTAGGTTTGGATGGCCGTTGAGTAGGCTTCAGTTGAGATTTAAAAGGCATAAGCATAATTCTAGTGTAATATTTTGGGTTTTTAAGGTCTAGATATGAAAGAGGGAGGTATTTGCTTTAGGCTAAATTGTTATCTAATTAAAAGCTTTTGAGTTGTTCATAGGTTATGAAGACTCGGTCATATGGGTTAGCAACTTTGGGAAGGATGGAGAGAAGTGTTATAGGTTGAGATTTATGAGGGGATTTGGTGTATTTAGGGAGATAATCTTGGAGTTGAAGAAGGGGTTTGGGTTGGTATTTTGGGGGTGTGAGAGGGGGATTAGGTAGAAGAATAATCTCATCCAAGTAGGATTGATCTTGGAATTTGGGAAATGGGTAATTGATGTCTAAGCCTTCCTTGATTTGATTTTTAGTTATTTGGGAATTGCTGATCATTCTTTGGTGAAATTTAGAGAAGGTCATCCTAATGGGTTTTGAGATTTTGGGAATGTAGTTTGGGTTATTGGCTCTGGGTATGGTTTCTTTTGGAGGGGTTGGAGATGTTGGTGGCACGGAAAGTGGTGTCTTGATATAACTTGTGGGGGTTAAGTCCCACGAAGGTGAAGATGCAAGGTAGCTATTAGGGCCAAAGGGAATGTCTGGTTGAGAGGGAAATGTATTGGTTTCAATCATTTGGTTTTCTAGTGAGAATGTTGATCTTGTTTTTCATATAAGTATTGGTAGTGGTCACTTTGGTTGGAAGAAGAGTTTGTAGAGCGGGTTGGTTGGCCTTGGGTAGGTTTGGTTTGTTAGGTTTGAGTAGACTCAAAGAGTGAGATTAGTGTATCTAATTTCAAATTCACTGTCTCCTCTATTTTATCTACCCTATTGTTCGCTACAATGCAACTTCAAGCGTATGATGTCAAGTTTTATCTTATAATGATGAGAAATTTATTGTCTCCACAGGAATTGCATATTCCAATTAATCACTATCTATTGCAATAAATAATCCTAACTTTATTTGGAAAATTAAACAATTAAAAATTGGATATCAAGTAGAAATAAATAGGATTTTGGTGGAAAGAAATCAAGATAGAAAAGCTCTAAAGGATCAACTTCATTTATGCTTCAATCATAGTGTTTTTCAACTTATTATACTTTGATCCTCTCATTGGTTTATAAATTAAGAATGCTAATTCACTCAACTCAATCTCCTTAGTGCCGAGTTAAGTATTTATTCTCAATATTCCAATTTTGATATCCCCATAAAAATCAAAAGATTAAAAATGCATTAAGATTTATGATTCTTTTGAATGATTTTACAAAACCTAAAAGCTCTATGAGTCATCTAGAATATTCAAGATTACCTCTCCTGAGTGTCAAATCCATAATATACAATCATTCAATAAATGACTAATAAATTAAAAGCATTAGAACAAGACATCAAAAATAAACCAATAAAACTCTCAATAAAATAACTCATTAATCACACCATAATATCAACATAAGATCCATCTCTCCTCTAAAAAGAGGAGTTTAGCTCCTCATAATGAAAACAAAATAATTCCAAGCATTCTTAAAATGATTCAAATGTTAAAGGAAGAAAAAGAAAGAAAGATAAAACTCTGAATTGATGATCTTCCTCTAGCTTTGCACCATCTTAAAGTCCTTCACCTCAAATTCTCCTTCTCTCCTTCATTCCCCTCTCCTCTCCTCTCCAAAAGCCTCTTAAAAACCCAAAAACACGCCTCTCAAAAGTCCTCCTCATTGCTCCCCAAAGCCCCCTCGTATATCTCACACTTTAGGGTTAGAAAAGCCTCACATGCTACACCGGTGCCATGGCATTACATTTGGGCATCGTAATGTCTAAATTTCTGCTCAAAAATGTTGTTTTTGTGTTTGTACTGGGCTGCGGTGCTACATTTAGACACCCTAGTTGCCATTCTTGCTGCCCACTAGACATAAGTTCCTTATTTCAACCATAACTTCCTCATACAATCTCAGAACTATGTGATTCTTGATCTGTTACAAATATAATGTCAAGAGATACAACTATCATGTTGAACCTATTTTCCAAATCATATTGTGCCAAATTTTTACTACATGTGACACTATATTCTACACATTTGAAGTTGCTTTTAGCTGAATTGAAGTCTTAGATAGTTGCAGTGTTTTGGCCAATCCTGTGATTCTTGATCTGTTGGACAAATAACTTAAAGGGATGCAAATCCTATGTTGAATTTTTTTGCTAAATTAGTCTCAATTGGAACCAGAAATGGTCTTAAAGTGATGCTTTTTCATATTCAATTCAATGGGCAGATTTTCACATCTTAAACTAAAACAAACTTCCTTCAGTGCAATATTTAATCAGACATGATTAATTTATGACAATTACGGATCCAAAATATGTGAATTTAGGTATTAAAATATGGTAGGTTATGAGCTCATCAAATACCCCCAAACTTAGCTTTTGATCATCCTTGAGCAAAATAACACTCACATCTCGTGCGACATTCTTAAACAATCAAGAATATGTCAGACAGATTACATATGTACACATAACTAAAAAATCATTTAAAACACTTGCTAAGTAATCTCATAAAACGTATGCGTCATTATCCCCATCACAAAGTGAAAATATGTGTGTTTATCAATCTCATGCTACATACATGCTTTTCAATCAATAATATTCAATTCATTGATTCTAATGATCTCCATAAAACATCTCATAGGATTTTTTTTCATAATCCCTCTCCACTAATGTAGAAAGCTCTATCCACTTGAATTAATAGGTCTTTGTTAAGCTTGTAATGGGGCCTTGGGTTTAGCTAATAAAAGAAAAGGAATAAGAATTCAAAAAGTAAAAGATCATAAATGAATTTGCATATGAAAGTTCACTCTCTTTACTTTTCATTTGCCCTTCTCTTTATTTTTATGTTCTAGATTACTACCATAGCCCCAAACTTATTTTCTTTTGAGTTCATTGGGATGTGATACCCCCAATTGAAGGATGAATCCTTATTGATTCTTTTCTTTTTGTCCTTTTTCTTTTCCATTTGTCATTTTCTTTTCAATACCCCCAAACATATCTTCTTTTGCTTCACTCATACCTCTCTAACAACCATGTTTACGGAATATGTCTCTTAATAGGTCAAGCATAGTTTTTCAGGTCTAGATAATGTGGCTAAAGAAACAAAAGTTGAATGGTGGTCTTTCACATGTTTTGCATATGTCATTCTTTCATCAAGGCTCAATGGGGACACTAATGATAATGATGTACTAGTTTAGGTTGAAAGGCTCAAACTGATCAAAGAATGCCTAAATTACTTCTAAGTAAATATGTAATCTCAAATTTTGCCTTTGAGGGATAATTAAACAAGTTCTAGCAAGCTCATGTCAATCAAAATATATCATTGAAGTCATAACATTAACAACTAGTACACATATACTTCACATGACATAACATAACATGCTCAATAAAATTTTCATCATTCATGAAGAAAAAGGCTTATCATAAGAGTTATTGAATCACAAGCTAGTGCTTATCCTTCCTCTTAAATCATGTGCAATAGTAATAAAAAGCTGAGCATAGATTAATGATCATTAAGAGAAAATCACTATATCCAATCCCATTCAAATTCATTAATTTTGCATGATTGCTCTTGGATTGTCTTAGCTAACACATCAAAAGTGAAGCTTATATAGAAGAAATTATACCAAAATTCAAAAACAAAAATCCCATAACTAAGTAAAAATTCATAGATACCCCCAAACTTAAACCCAACATTGTGCTCAATGTTGAAATTGAAGCATAAGGGGGAAAGAAACTTCCTTGGGGGGACATTTTCTTCTTTGATGGTGTAGGAAGGTTATTGTTGATGGTGTACATAGAGTTTTGAATGGACTGCATCAAGAAAAATCAGCTAAAAATTAAATTGATAAACTAAACTAAACTAATGAAAATAAACAAAAGAAAGATAAAATGTGAAAGCTTGGGTTGCCTCCCAAGAAGCACATTTCTTTTAGTCTCAACTTGACTAAGATCTTCCATCTTTCAAGTAAACTTTGGCTTTTTGGTGCTCTCGTTCTTTAAATCTTGGTATTGGCTTGAGAAATTTTTTAGGTGCACACATACTCTATTGCTCCAGTGTTGTCTATATACTTTTCTAAAAAAAATTTCATTGATTCCATCTGCTACATCAATCCGAAAGTAATCCTCATTCCCATTGAGTAACTTCATCACCTTGAAGATAATGTATTTGACTTCTTAGTCAAGGACTCAAAGTAGCTTATCTTCCTCTACATCTGCAAAATAAGAAGAAATAGTTACTGGAAGGAATGAATCATTACCAAAAAATAGATATCTTAGATGATTGGGCAATAGCTTCAATTCAAAATTAGCTTTGACTTCTTCCATTGATGATTTTTCTTGAAGATTTTCAATAATTTCATTTGATTTCTCTTGTTGTAGTGCATTCAAAGCTAGAACATGCTCTAAAACCTCACTAGTTTCTACAGCATCTTGACAAATGGAACTTTCATTGCACTGTTCCAAAGGATCTTGAACACTTTTAGCATTACTTGCATAATCCTCCAAAATCTCAATTGTTTTGCATGTATTCTTGTCAATGTTGCTAAGAGAAATACTTTTGTTTGGATTGTTGATAACATTAGCAAGTTGACCTATTTGGGTTTTTAATGACTTGATAGATGCATTTATATCTCCCATATGCATTTCAATACTGTTAAGGCTTTCTTCATTCCATGTGAACCTTGCCTGACTTTCTGCCACAAAGGTACTCACGAGTTCTTCAAGTGAAGACCTATTTTCAATTGGTTGGGGTTAATAATCAGTAGATGGGTTCATGATATTCCTCATATTTACATATGAAAAATTCTCATAATTACTCAACCCTGGATGATAGCGGGTTAGTAGCGTAGGTTCCCGAAGGATGGCTTAAGGGTGAATTGGGTAAATAAAAATTTATTGCTTAATCCCTGTTGAATCATTTCTCTCTTTTTGTGCTTGTGTGTGGTATGGCGTAAAATGAATAATGGAAACAATAAAATGCATGAAGAATAAAACAGATGAGTAAACACACGTACACAGACAAGGCAATTTTTATAGTAGTTCAGGACCTCGTCCCTACATCCACTCCTCCAAGAGCACACACTCATTGTGCCTTAGGTTCTACTATATCCCATATAATGGAAATACAATAGTGCTCCCAGCACTCTTCTAGTTTTCGCAAGCTCACCAGGAAACTCACTGATTTCAAAGATCACCAGCAAACTTGTTGATTTTCCAGAGCTCACCAATAACTCATACAATATGGTTTTCTTGAGCTCACCATAAACTCACTAGTTTCAAAAATTACTAGCAAACTTATTGGTTTTCTAGAGCTCACTGACAACTCTTTGGTTTTAAGTTTACCAAAAAACTTATGCACTTTTATATAGTGTTTGTCTCACGCACAAGGGAAGATTTAATCTCTCTTTCAGCTCTATATAATACAAAAGATCTTCCCATAATGTAAAGACAATGACCATTAGGATATGAAGGTTTAAGCTCAAGAATAGATAACCGAAAGTTTAAGCTCTTGGCCATGGGTGGAAGGATTTCCATAAGGATAAGCCCATCTGAAATGTATTCCTTCACCACTTGAATCGTCCCACCTTTTCTCCTTAAATAGCTTCTTCATATTGTTGACCGTTGGACAAGATGGGAACTGCTAAATGTAGAGACGAGATTCAAAATTGAATGAATAAGGCCATTTGAATTTTTCTTCCATTGAAATGTATGCCTTTCTAATTTTCTGCATCGCCATTCAAAGAGAAGGATGAGCTGTGTTAAAAGTTATTCCTCATTTTGACTTTTCATAGCTTTGAAAACCTTCTAGCACTGCTTATTACCAAAAATTGTGACTGATATAAGTTTACACAATGTCAGCTCGAGTGCAGATGCAATTTGTATACTAGTCATATAAATTGAGTTTTTCCTCTGACAAGTCAAGGCCTCTCTCTCTCTCTCTACATTTGTCTACCATAAATTGTAGAGAGATTCTTCAAGGTTTATTGATTAGTTGATCTTCCATAGGAGTGATTTGTCTATTGCAAGTATCAGACGAACTTTGAATGGCTCAGATGAAGTCGAATTGACTGAAAAAAAACTCTTCCTTGTTTTGCCAAAATTCCTCCAGGAGATTTGTTTGTTAATCAATCCTTCGTGTATGTACTTTGTCTGCTATAAATAACAAACTAGCTCTAGATGGTGTTGACAAAGTTGGATTGATCGATTGACAAACTTCTCCTTTATATGAATAAATGAAGTGAGATGTTCTTCATTTGTTCTTCATTGCTTGTTGGATGTGAGACACAAAGTTCACTCGATCTTGCACTAACAAACAGAGAGTGATTTTCTTCTTTTGTTCCTTGTTGTCTATTGAAGGTGCTAGGTAAAGCTAACTTTAACTTGCTCTAATAGACAAAGTATCATATTCATTTGGTGTAAGCGATAGATGAAGTGTTCTTTGTCTTGGATGGAGTACTCTACACATCGCATAAGTTTGTCTGTTATAAGTTATAGACGATTGTGCCTTGTTCTATTGAAGCCCATTTCAATCCAAGCACCTCTTTGTCTATTCAGCTTCGTCTATGTACAATGTGCAACTTCTGCTTCATCTTCTGCTTTGGCTGATACTTTGTTTGTTGTGACAAATGACCTTTTGATTCGAAGACAAGGCAAAGTTCTTTAACTATTGTGCACACTTCGAGCAATAGAAGGGGTTTGTTCTTGCAACTTCCTTTGTTTCTCCATTCTTGATTTATTTGTCTTGGCTTAGCTGAAGTTACACTCCCTTATTTGTTCAAGGTTCCTTTTTATCCTCAGGCGAATCCATTCTTCTAACTCTGTTGATCAGATAAAGTTTTCATCTCTTTGTGCATGATTGTTTAGACAACAATTTCTTCTTTCTTCCTTTGTTTGAGTATTTGATGAAGCTTCTTCTTCTTTCTTCATCTCAGACAAATTTTCTTTGGTCAATGTAGATAACTCAAATTTCTCGAACAACTTTATGCTCTTTGACCATGGCTTTGTCTTTAACTTCTTATTTTGCATTTGCCTGTTGACATTTTCTCATTGAAGTTGACAAACAACGCAAACTCATTGTAGTGCATCTTTGAAGCCATGTTTGTCTCCCATTGCTTTAGTTCATGGAAGCATCTAATGCAACCTTCTTTGTTCCTTGTCTCCAAACCTTCTATTTTCTTCTTCTTTTTCCATGATTTTCATCAATTCAGTTCCTTTAGAATATAACAAATAGTTATAACAGTTTGTTATAGACGATCAATATCCTACACTTGCTACATTGTTAGCTTACATATATATATATATAATAGAATGTATTTTATCCTCATGTGATTGTGTCAATTTGTAAAGTAAGGATGATATACATTTTCATTAAGTGTATAATATAAAAGCTTAATTAATTATAGTGCATAGTATGATTTAACAAGTTTATGTGCACCATAAAGTGAAGAATGTATGCTAGTATAATTAAACATTTATAATTATTTGATTATGTTAATTAATAGTTATCAATTCATAATCATAAATATGGTTGTTAGAATAAGGATAATCCTCGACAATAATGCCAAAAACTTGTTTGCTCAATACTATTGCAAGCATACGATGTCAAGTTTTATAATATAATGATGAGAAAGTTATCATCTCAACAGGGATTACATATTCCATTTAATCACTATCTATTATAGTAAATAATACTAACTTTATTTGAAAAATCAAACAGTAAGAAATGGAATACAAAGTAGAAATAAATAGGCTGTTGGTGGAAAGAAATCAAGATAGAGAAGCTCTAGAGGATCAACTTCACTTATGCTTTAATCATGTTGCTTTTCAACTCATTATACATTGATCATCCCATTGGTTTATAAATCAAGAATGCTAATTCACTCAACTCCCTCTCCAGAGTGTCAAGTTAAGTATCTATTCTCAATATTCCAATTTTGATATCCTTATAAAAATTGAAAGATTAATAATGCATTATGATCTATGATTCTTTTGAATGATTTCACAAAACCTAAAAGCTCTCCTGAGTCATCTAAGATTTCATATTATAATGTCTAGATCATATTAAAGATTAATTCTCTCGAGTGTCAAATCCCAAATATACAATCATTAAATAAATGGCCAATAAATTAAAAGCATTAAGAACAAGACATGACAAATAAACCAATAAAATTCTTAATAACAAACTCATTAATCACACCATAATATCTACATAAGATTCATGTATTCACTAGAAAAATAAGTTTAGCTACTCATAATGATAACAAAAATAATTTGAAGCATTTTAAACATGATTCAAATGTTAAAGGAAGAACAAGAAAGAAAGATAAAACTCTGAGTTGATGATCTTCCTCTAGCTTTGCACCATCTTAAAGTCCTTCTCCTTGATTTCTCCTTCTCTTCTTCATTCTCCTCTTTTCTCCTCTCCAAAATTCTCTTAAAAACCCAAAAACATGCCTCTTAAAAGTCCTCCTCATTTCTCCCAAAAGCCCCTCTTATATCTCACACTTTAGGGTTAGAAAAACCTCACACGCCACTCTAGTGCCACAGTGCTACATTTGGGCGTCAAGATGCCTAAATTTCTACCCAAAAATGTTGTTTGTGTTTGTATTGGCATCGCGGAGCTACATTTGGATGCCCCAGTAACAACTTTGTTGCCCACTAGACATAGGTTCCTAATTTCGACCATAACTCCTTCATACAATCTGAGAATTGATGATTCTTAATGTATTGAAAAGATAATTTCAAGGTATAAAAATGTAATTTTGAACATATTTTCCATATACTCCTCCATCTATGCTAAATGTTTAATTCAATTGATACCATATTCTGCACATTTGAGGTTGCTTTCAGCTGGACTGAAGTCTAAGATAGTTGTAGTTTTTTGGCTATAACTTTCACATTTGATCTCCAAATCTTGTGATTCTTGATTTTTTGGATAGATAATCTCACAGATGAGACTTCTATGTTAAAAAATTTTGCTAAATTAGTCTAAATTGGTATGAAAAATGGCCTCAAAGTGACACTTTTTATATTCAGCTCTACAGGTAAGTTTTCACATATAAAACTGAAATGAACTTCATTCAATGCAATATTTAATCAGATATGATGAATTCATGATAATTAAGAATCCAAAATATGTTAATTTAGGTATTAAAATGTGGTAGATTATGAGCTCATCACCTATGGATAAGTAGAGATATGCTAGTAGCTACTTGGGTTTCTAAGGTTTCTATCCTAGTATATAAGGGCTCTAGGTGGGTGGTGAATTGGTTGGATAGGAAGGCTCTAAGGGAATGAAAGTGTTGATGCCATTCTAGTGGTAGATCAAGAGGGGTTTTGAATTGAGCTTTTAAAAATTTTTGGCCAAATAAAAATAAGGTGCTATAAATAACCAAATTAAATCACATAGCACATAAACAAGGATATTTTTATAGTGGTTTGACCTAACCTGGTACCTACTTCACTCTTTAAGTCAACCTTGTTGCAATTAGGTTCCACTTTCACCTATTGATTTTCCTAATCTCACCAACAAACTCTTACAACCAATTGGTTTCTAAGCTAACCAACAAACTTATTAGTTTCCAAGCTCACCAATGAACTTATACACATTGGTTTTCAAAGATTACCAACAAACTTATACCAATTGGTTTTCAAAGCTTACCAATAAACTTATACTCATTGGTTTTCAAAGCATCGCAACAAACTTATACAAGATCAGCAAGCCCCTTGCTTGTTATCCCAATCAACAAAGGATGCATAATAGGAAATGACTCTTACACAGGTTGAATTTGTACACAATTAAATGCAAAATTACTAAATGAATAGATAAATTGAAAACTTAAGATCAAACTCTAAGAGTTGAAAATATTTGAGCTTTGAGCATAGATTTGCAATCATCATGATGGAGTTGTGAAATCATGGAAGAAAAACTTGAGTTGATGTAAATGATCTATAAGTGCTCTTTTCTCATTTAATTGGCTTGAACAGCTTACTTTGAACGGTCTCTTATATCTCCTTTTATACTTGATTTGAAAATTTTTCCATTAGTATAAGATGATAGACATTAAATGCGAACAAATCATCAAGATTTTCTGCCATCGAAATGTTCTCCCTATTTCTCACAGATTGAAGGCTATTCGGTAATGCTCGAAATGAGTACTTGTGTCCAACATTAAGATTTTGGACTTGCTCGAGTCAAACGTTTTGCAACGAATGACACTTGGCTATGTCTAAAAATGAATTGTCATGTCTAGAATTGGATTACCATATTTGAGGTTAACATCTTTGACTTGGATTGGCATTCAACTTACAACAGACTTCTTAGAGCTATGTCTGAAAGCAAATCGCCATGTCCATAATTGAGTAGCCATATCCAAAGTTAATATTTCAAACTTAGATAAATTGTTCACTTTCCAGGAACTTCTTTTAACTTTTTTGGAAATGATTTGCCATATTCAGAATTAGATAGCCATGTCCAAAGTTAATATTTTAGACTTGAGCTGGCATGAATCGCTCTTGGTCGCAAGACTAAGCTTTGGCTATGTCTAGAAATGAGTTGGTGATGTCTGGAGTTATAATTTCAGACCTAACTTTCCTTACATTGGTAGAGTTCAAGTCTTGGCACTTTGGATTTCTACTTGGAATTCTGACATCTTGCCTTCACATTATATCAGTGTCTAATTCTATGCCTGAATTGATTGCACAATGTCCAAACTTGTTTCATAGTCTGCAATGTCTGAACCTTTGCTTCTATGATGTTAGAGATTGCTTTCGCAATGTTCAAACCTTTGCTTGAGCATTTATATTTTCTTCCTTTATTGATATAATGTTGTGGATCTTTGCCTTTGATGTATTCTACATTTTGTGTTTTCCACTTGACTAAAGTTAATTCCTTCAAAAATGGTTTATACATATCACTACAATACAAGGTAACATAACTGTCAGTACCTTAACTATTCACTCATGTACTTTTCCTTATCATCAAAACTTAACTGGTTAAATATATTCATCATCAAAATCAAGTCAGTTAAAGGAGGTTTGGATTAACTAGGTCAATAGAAGGTGTGGGATGAAGGATGGATGTGGTTCATTGGTTCTAGGTTTGCTGGTTCTGGTTTGAGGTTAAGGTTGAGGTTGGGTTGGTTTGGGTTGGATAGGAGAGGGTGCTGCTGTTGCTCTTATAGTCTCTTTTAATTCTTTTCTCTCTTCTTACTCTTCTCTTTCTTCTCTGCTTCTCTCTTCCTCCTTCTATCCTTCTTACTTGATTTGACTTTTTGGGTTTCTCAAATATCCAACCATCTTTTGTTTCTCTGAACCCCATTCTTTTGATGGTTGTTTTCCCAATCTTGTCAAACTTAATTGGCTCCCCATGTTCATCTTTGATCTTAACTCTATTTTCCTTCAAAAATCTTATAAAGACCATTCCATAGAGAAGTGGAAACTCGGAGTTTTTCTTGACAATGTATAAGTAGTCAGACATTAACTGAGGTAGGTTAACCTTCTTCTGATGCTTTGAAGACCATAGAATCTTAGAATTTTTTTTGGAATCTAGTTTGTCCTTCCTATCTTGGGATGGATATTATTGAAGACCACATTGTGGGCTATACTACTTCTACAACTTCTAGCAGGTTGAGAAATTTTCTAATATTACTAGGGTTTATTTCAATCTAAACCTTTCCAATCCACGCCATTCTCATGCTTATATTATAGTTTCTAATCAAAACTTGCACAAGGTTGTAATAGGTTGAGTCTTAGGAGTTAAAGAACTCTTCAAATCCTTAAAATTTCAACCATTTAGTTACCAACATGTTTAAAAACCTATACCTTCTCCAAATAACTAAAATCAAATACTCTACCATTAACTACTCTCTTTATTTCAAAATATTTTTCAAATTTCTATAAAGTAGAGACCTTGTTATCAAAGATTACCTTTAGTGTGTAGTTGTCGATTCTCCCCTTCTTAGTTTGGATTTCCTCTTCTATATTGCCCTTCCTTTTTCTTCCTCTTCCAAATTCTATCAATGTCAAGCCCATGGATTTGCTTGCTCCTTTAGTTCCTGCCATTTCAATAGTAGGGGTTTTAATGAATTCAAGTAATTTGATAAGGGTTTGGATTTGGGTGGTTTTCAATTTTAGGAATGAAAGATTTGGTTAGATTTTATGTAGCAAGAGCTCCTTTTCTGGAAATGGAAATGCAAAAGAAAGAACTCTAGAGTATTTAAAAATTAAAAAAAATGAGTGGGAGTCAAAACATCTCACTTGTGCAAGGAATTTTAGAGTTCTAAAATACTATCAATCATTTGTAATATAACAATCTCTGAATTTTTGAGTTCTGAAATCATGAGTTCAGAGTTCTGAACTAGTCATTTCTTGCACTAAGACTTTTCAAAGTTATGAAATCAAATTTTCAAATTTCTTAAATGGCCTCTGTCAATTTGGTGCATTTTTATCACATCCTTCAAAGGTCTAAAGTGAAATTTAAGAGTTCAGAACTTCTCTCTAATATTTTTTCAGAGTTCTAAGATAGTACAAAGGACAAAAAAACAAAACAAAAACATTTTTATAGTTATGAAATGTCTCTAAAGTAACCTCTGAAAGTTCTATGTGTAGTGTGATACCCCAACACATGTTGATGAAAGAGAAGAAGAAATGCATGTAGAAAAAAGGGAAGAAGGAAATGTGAGGTTGTTTAATCTTAAATCTCTTCCTAAAGAAGTAGATGGAAGGAAGGTCCCCACTGCTAAATTTGGGCCACATGATCTACCAGCGCATTATTTTGGTGGTGAAATAGGAAATTTAAGTTCTACAATTCAATGTTAGGAAGACTAATACATGTGCAAAAGAAAATAGACTTTGGCTTTGCTTGATAGATGTAGTTCAGACATTAGAGCCATGATAAACCATCAAGGATGGCGTGGTCTATTGGATTACGTGGCTCCCATCTATAGAGAATCGCTCCTCATATTTTATGTTAATTAGAGACCTAACACTTATGCTTCATTGGTGAAGGGAGTGGAAATAAATTTTGGAACGCATGTGCTATCCCCTGAAGAACATCTAGGTTAGATACTAAGTGTACCACATCAAGAAGATGAGGATCGGTTAAGAAAAGAAGAGATTTTCAACAATTTATCCACTGGCACTATGTGCACTTCAACTCATATATACATGAGAACCAAAGACCTCACAATAGAGCTTAGAATGCTTAGAAAAGTGTTAGAAAACATGATGATGCCTAAGCTAGGTGGAGCGGAGTAAGTAACTACAAGTGAGGCAAAAACTTTATGGAAAATTTACACTTACCAAAAGGTTAGCATTCTAAGGATTATGTTTACTACCTTTGGTTACATGCCTTAGAGGACATACCTCGTTGTACCCTATGGTGTGTGGTTAACAAGGATATTTGAGTATTTTCAAGTTTTTATACATGGAGAATCCTACCTGTAAATGTCTACAATTAAAAAGGTAACACCTAGGGTGTTAAAAATGAAGACAAGGTTTTTTTTTTTTGTTATCATTTTGGGATGATATGTACATGGATTGATAAAAAGGGTGAGGAAATTGTGATGAATTACAATGTACAAAGTAATTATATGACATGAGTTTAATTGATTTGAGAGGATAAATTATTACTTTTTTGCAGATATAAAAGGAGATATTTAAGCATATATAATCCATAATTATGTGGAAAATAATTGGTTAAAAATATGAGAAAATTGGAAATAAAAAGGTAGAAAAACAAAACAAAAATAGGGGCTAGGGTGTTGTGGCACCGTTCTATGAAGAAGGGGAGCATCCGGCCCACTGGCGGATTTTAGTGCTATGGTGCCAGATTGCTGAGTTGCGGTGCTGGTGTGGTGATTGTGCAGAGCACCATAAATTTGGCCCTATTAATGCTTCTTCACCCCATTTCTTTTCCCATTTTTCATGCCTTTCTCTCCCATTCATGCCCTAGTTGCTGCCATAGGCTTCCACATTCCATTTATATGTGATTTCACTTAGGAAAAAGCCTTGTTAGGGTTTGCAATCACTCACCTATGCATCTAATCTCAAGATCTCTTCGTTTAGACAGTGGAAGAAGAGGAGAAAACCTATTTTATTGCGATTAATGGGAGATTCTTGAAGAATTGAGATTTGTTTTTATTTTGGGGCAGAGATTACACTCGTATTTGGTGCTAAGTCTCTTTTCCCCATTTAATTTTCTGGACATGGTTAGCAGGGGTTTTATGCTAACTCATGAATAGTGGATTTTGGGGGGGAAATGGTAAGAAACAAACAAAATCCATGAGAGAAAATGATTAACTAAGTAATTATTGTATTTTGGAACTTCATTAAGCATGAAAATTCATGATTTATGCTTTGGTAGGAATTTGTGAACAATAACATTTGGGAAAAGTTTGGGAAAAGTGGTAGAATTGCAATGAGAATCATGGGGGAAATGAGTTAGTGCTTGCTTGTGCTACTTTTGCGTAAATTGGACATGAGAACATCTAGTTAGATCACGAAGTGTATGGTACCATAATTGAATGATAAATGATGAATGATTTGTATTATATATATGGTTATAATAGTGAAGTTTAGAGTTAAATTAGCCTGTTCTAGAAATTAATTCATTGTTATTAAAGTTAATTAATTATTAATTATTATGTATGTCATTGCAAATGAGTATAATTGAGATACCTTGTGGAGAAATAATAATTTAAATTGTGGTTCCCACATATTTGATGAAATACCTCAATAAGAAATAACTTTTGTATATAAAATTTGACTGCAACCCTAAGATTCTAATGAATTTAGTTGAGTGATGAGTCGATTTTAAGGGTGTAATTAATTGATAAATGAAATGATGATTAAGAATTCTAGATCTGATATGTTTAATTAAGAAAGCCTTGAAATAGGGGTTTAGTTGAAAACTTGGAATCTCAAATGAGAATGGGTGTTGAATCTCAACTAAAATGAGTGGTGGATATGTATAATGAACTAATGATATATTTGAATTTTGTGTGATTTAAATTGTGACTATGTGATATGTATAGGACCAATTGGATATGGAATAGAAGCTAAAGCTATGGAAATGGAAGCATTACACATGGCCCTTCCCGCCTTCATGCAAGTAGGCTCCTTTTCTTGTTTATAAATGAATGTATGGATCACCGGGATCGTGAGTATCCCATGAATATGGGCATTGTATTTTTAAGGATGTTTATGTTATTGTGTGAATGTGTGGATTTTGGGAAGAATGAATATCCCTATATTTTTAAAAGATATTATATTGTAATGTTGTGGATGATAGGGGATAGAACGTATCCCATGTTTTTGTATGAAATAATTCTAATATGATGTGATTGTATAGATTAACGGGGATAAAGAGTATTCCATTACAATTAATGGTGTTTATTATGTTGTATGGATGAACATGTGGATGGATGGGTGATAGTGATATCCCATGAATTGGCTGATTGGCAATATTAATTATATTGTTGTTGGAATGATGGAAGAGTATGGAAAAACATCATATGGACAATTTGATATTGTCCTTTACTGTTATGGAAATTGGTATATTATGAAGTTACACATATGTCAATTCATACATTGTTCTTTTGTTGAACTATTAATTATTCTTTATATTCAACCTATTTATTGAGTTTTTCTAGAATCACAACTTCTTATTTAAAATTTTATCTAGCAGGTCAAGTAAAGAATCCCAACAATGGGTTAGGACTGGTGAGCAAGATTTGAAGACATTTTCTTTGTAATATAATGAGATGGAAAATAATGTATTATATTTTATCATGATTATGATTTCAAATGATAAACAGTGTATAATGAAAAGTATTAGCATGTCATAGTAATTTAATTAGACTATTGTGAAAGAATGGTTTGATTCCCTTGAGGTGTATTGCCATCTCAATCGGTTTTGATCCTAGTCAATTGTGGGTATGGGTGTGAGTTTATGGTTAATGTTATTATTTTACAATTGTGGTTTATATTAGAAATTATAGATATTGATATCATGAATTTATATGTTTAATGTATACCAGGTAGATTCTCATATTTTAGGGCAGACTTTGCCAAATTTTTAGTAGAAATTTTCCTTATAAATAGGAAAGTTATATGGGAATAGTGAAATGATAGGCTTAAGGATGGGGTGTGACAGAATGGTATCAGAGTCGAGTGGTTATACCAAGAGTGATGAGCCCAGAATCATGATGGTAAAGGTTTTTGGAAAAAATAGAAAATGACATGCCAATACAAATTATTGAAGTCATGAGAAACATGGAGAACACTAGAATGTAAGGAAATTGTCAGTTGTACATTGAAAAGAGGTGCTTAAGAATTAGCGTAAATGATACTTATATGAAATGAATATGCCAATGTTGTGATGGCATAAACATGGTCTGATTAAATGCCTAATATAGATGAGATGGCATATAATTGTTGTGATCAGAGTAGCGCAACGGAAGCATAATGGTGCTCATATGTGCACTGAATGTTTGAATATTAATTTTTCAATATATATGAAATGGAAATGATGTAACTATAATGTTTCATGAGTGGGCGTTAGAACCTGAATTCAATTCTGGTCATTTAATTGTTTATGATAAAATCATTGGATTCATTAAGTCAATAGGGTTGTGTAAACTCGAGTTGACTATTTAATTGATTTGACTGGTGTGTTATGGAATTTTGAGTACTGTTTGATGGATATTATGGATATGTTTGATTGTGGTAAATGATGTCATGTTTAGATATTGTCGAGTGACTATAATTATTTATGTTTTTCTATATAAGTGAGCTAAATTCTGTTATGTCACTTGCGCTTTAGAAATTATTGAATGAATAAGTTGTACAGTGCCATAAATGTCATTATTGAGAATGGGATACATGTTTGGATTG
The DNA here is from genome assembly GCA_036873735.1 of Pouteria campechiana. Lineage (NCBI taxonomy): Eukaryota > Viridiplantae > Streptophyta > Magnoliopsida > Ericales > Sapotaceae > Pouteria > Pouteria campechiana. The sequence continues at coordinate 86,090 of JAYJMB010023529.1, forward strand.
GGATATTAATTGGAATACAATTGTTATGTAATTAAAGTTGGGATTTGAATTTTGATGATGTTTGATGAGAATGCAAAATATCATATTTTATTCTCTTAATACTTAATCTTTTACACCTATTTGATTCTTAAATATACTCATTATTCTTATATTTTGATTTAGGAGACAATTGGAGTGGTTAAGTGCAAAAAGA